>JAYESA010000018.1:20546046-20696171 GCA_036927795.1 Iris macrosiphon | reverse complement strand
GTCACAGTGACAAGGTCCGGACGATTGTTTACCAAAAACATAGGCCTCCGCAAAATCGTAAGACTATTTATGAGGGTTGGCGCATGTCCAAGTGCCGAAAGGTCAAGGAAGTTAATGACCTGATAACAAGAGAGCCAACGACCGAAGTCCTAAAAAAAACAAGGTTTAACAGATTCAGAATTATAACCAAGCATCACGGATTGTAGACTCGATTCATAACTATAGAATACCTTGATACATAAGTATACAAAAGTGTGCACTGAGATATGTTTATATGGAGTCAGTCTTTACTTAACTCGGTCCTTACTTAGTCTAAGAAATGCCTCTCCACTCCCATGCCTTTCTTAGTTGCGTATATAATAGGCATCCTACTATATAGATATATTTACTCTATCATATACTTAAAACAAATTCACAAATTATAGCTCTAAATGTTTTTAACTCAATTTCAATCCTTAATGTCTCCTTCAATTTTGCTCAATAGGGTATATACATTCAATCCTCAATTGTACATGAAAGTAACAAACTCTCAAAACCTATTATGTTGCTTCTTGCAAACAAGTATGAAAAAGAAGCAAATCAGTAGGAGGTGAAATAAATGTTTGCTACTCTTGTAGTTGAGTTGAGCACTAGGTCAAGTGCAAGTCTAAGCTTGGTTCCTAGGAAAATTCTACTAGCGTCAACATACTGCCTTGTCGCAAAACACACTCCCCAAATATCTCAGAATTATGTGTTTTCTCAAGTAGGGTATGGCATTATCATTCCAACATACTGCAACACTTTCCTTCCTTTGTTTACGTTGTTACCACAAATGTTTGAGCAAACATCATCATACATTTGGGGTTCGACTGTATCAAAGTTTTAATACAGCGACATGTGGGCCCCACTCTCTCTTCGTAAAACACGTACAAGTTTATATATATATAAACTTTGAGGTGGGACCCACATGTCATACATTGGCTGTATCGAAACTTTGATCCAGCCTACTGTATCAAAGTTTTACTCGTCCGTTGGATAAGATCATCGATAAAAAGTACAACAAAAAAAATGATAAGAGGGTATCACAATTTTGATATTTCTGAATTTTGCGTAAGGTCATCGATAAAGGCACAACAAAAAATGTTAGAAAATATCACAATTTTTGTAGTTCTAAAAAATCAATACTGCAAAAAATTTGGCAGCATATTCAGAACTGTCAAAATTTTGATAGTTTTGATTTTTTCAGAACTGTCAAAACTTTGGTAATCCAAATCATTGGAAGGATTAGGGGTGAATATTATTCAATTTTGGACCGAGAATCGAACCGAATAAGAGATTCGGTTTGGTTTGAAAAAAAACCGGCTCGGATTTTAAAAATTCGATTTTAGATTTCGGTCCAAAATCGAATAAGACTTAAATAATTATTAAATACCCTCAGTTTTATTTATTTTTTGTACGTATTAAAAACAACAATTATATATATATATATATATATATATATATATATATATATATATATATATATATATATATATATATATATATATGTATTAAAGCCCAAGTTTGATAATTTAATAGCTAATCAAACTTTCGGCCCAACTTTGAAATATAACAAACATATATATATATATATATATATATATATATATATATATATATATATATATATATATAAAGGATAAACGTGATATAAACCATGTCTCATATTTCTACATGAATCATGCACATATAGATCAATAGGAATGTAGTATATTAGTGCACACATGAGATGTATGAGTCAATTTTTATTGGTACACATACATTGCTCATGTAGGAATATGAGCCATATGGCTCATATCCTGTTTATCCATATAAAAATTATAAAATTTATATATAATTTAACAATAATCCCAAATTTAGGTTAAATCCATTAAACAATAAAAATAATCCAACCGAACAAAACAAATCGATTATCGGTTCAATTCGGTTTCGGTTATGACTAATTTCGGTTCAATTTCGATTTTAAACTCGTAAAATTTTGGTATATTCTATTTTGACTATTTCGATTTGGTTGAGACCAAATAAACCGAACACTAACCCCTACTTACATCCAAAACACCTATTCCACACCAATCACCAACATTACAACAGTCGTAGCTGACAATAGGGGCAGAGAAAGGAGAGGATAATATCCATGTACCAGAAACTCAAGATAGCCAACAAACTATACCATCCATATGTTCTCACTTGACAAACTGGAATGTTAAAGAGGAGATTATCAAACTATGGGATGAATGAGGTTAAACATTATATGAAATAATTCGGTAGTCCTGATAAAGAATTATATGAATGTCACATTGCAGTTCTCTGTACAATCAAAGTTCATCATTCAAATGCTGTAAAGGTATCTCTACATTACCATGAGCTTGGACATGATTCAAGCCCTCTCCGCCTCCCAGTTGTTGTATCACGGCACCCAGGCCTTCATTTGCTACTGAACCAGACTTGATGGCGGCAGTCATCTTCCTCTGCAACGTGAGTATCCCAACTCGTTTCGAAACTACGTAGAGCACAGCGGAGACGAATACAAGAAAACCAATCACCAGGATCACCCTGTAAAAGGTCAGATCGAGCACTCATCAGTTGCTACATGCCTAAGAGTATCCATAGTGAAAGTTGTTTCAATTGCTACATTTTTGCTTTAGTCAAAATTAGTAGAACTTGAGCGATACACTGGTCTATTGTTCACACTTGAAAAATGTTAGCAAGCCAAGAGGCTCTCCAAATTTCAAACGTGTCCTAGCAAGTGAATAGTAACCCAACTGAGCCCACCAACAAAGAAAAATAAGAGGTTAAAGAGGAGGTTAATTTGGAGTATGGATTTAGTGTATTATTTGGAGTGTGTCATTGTGTGCCAATATCAAGGGAACACTCTAAAAGTAGTAATTTACATCATTTTCAAAAAAATTGAAGTATGGTATCGAGTGTCCCCACTGTGTATGCTCTTATAAGTGTTAACAAGCGTGGGCAGCCATAGTGAAAGCTTTGTGAAGTTTAATCAGAGTAGCCTGCATGTTCATGTATTTAATTAGCTTCTCTTGATTGATGTATTTATATTTTTCTCCATCCTGAGACATTAGGAGCAATGTGCCATAAAAGAGAAGCAACTGAGTGAATGAATCGGTAGGTTGTACAGCATTGTATTAATTGGTTATAGAATGAGCCCTTGCAGAAGAGCCCTCTAGATGGATTTCTAAATATTTGACTTGCTTAGGGCTTTGATCAGTTATGATGGGATATTCCCCAATGGGCCCGGTCTGATCAGACTGGCCCACTGTGCTAGAGCACACAGGCCCCACCGGCTGACTGGACAACTGTAAAGGGCCCTACGGGCAACACAGTAATTTCCCCCTAACATGTCATGCTTATATCACTGTAGCTGCTGGAACATGTACGCACCATCATTCCTACTTCCTTTTCTTCTGCTCGGTTACTCATTTGGGCATCAGATGGGCGCCCTACCGGGCACCCGTCCAGTCATTGCACATTTGTGCAGGGACCGAAGGAGCCCAAGTATCGGGAAAGCTTCACCCACTTTAGAGCAGCCAGATCCTGATCATCGATCCCAGAGGCCAAACCGAACTCTAGCCCAAGATCCATTACCCAACCGGTGCAGTACAACATCAAGTTGGATGTAGATGAGCTTGATCTCATGATATATCCGAAGACAGTAACCAAGCTGAACATGTCAAAGCCCAACTGTGTTTGGCTCAATTAAGTTGGAGTATATACATAAACAGTTTGTAGAATAATTACTATATTGGTAAGTGATATCAGTAACTAGTAAAAAGTAAAAACACTGGAGGTTACAGAGAAGGGAACATCCTTCACTCTGACCTAAACCATCACCCATGCCAAGTGCCAATCATGCATTACATCTTCCCCCAAATGTGACACTCATCTTTGTGATGTGTGCAAGAGATGAGTCTAAAAGAGTTCGGGCTTAAAGGATACTTCATGACCATAAGGAGGTTAACACCTTACTCTTCACAAAAATAACACTCAAACCTGATGGTTTAAAGATAGAATACTTCAGCTTTAAATACCAAATTTCAAAATATCAAGCAGAAGGTGAAATGTCACTTAAGAAGCCAAAAGCTCGAAAAGGGCTGATTCAATCTAAGATAAGTTCAAGCTCAGTAACATCCATAAATCAGAAATCAATTATGAATTATGCATGAATCATCTTTCTTGTCAAGAAATAACGATGGAGATATACCTATCAATCACATCCTGACGCCGCATGGTGGTGAGCAACTTCCTAGTGCGCATTAGCAAAGACCGATGTCCCTTGTACTCAGTTTCAGCCTTCTTCAAGACACCAGTTGATTCCTCTGAACAATAAAGTATGATCACATTATAACATTAATAAATTACAGGTCCTGCACCTATTCATATATGCACCTAAACTGATGCACTGACCCAAAGTCCAATCATAAGATTAATCAATTAAATTCAATTATGAGACCAATCAACATGGACTTTGGTCCAAAACTATAATAAACTAGCTCATCAAGATCTCACTATACTATTGAGTTTGGCCTTGATTTCTTCCTACTGACATATACATAAAGTTCAACTTCGGTGTGGGTGTCATGCATTATACAACTCATAACTGACGGTGTAGACATGTGAACTGAAAAGGCTATATTGATTTGCTAACACAGTCAAAATAGTTTACATGTGAAGCATATTGTATACATATTTGTTTACGGTGCTAAGAAACAACCAGCCAAAACTAGGGCACAATCCAAATACCATAGCATGTATATATATACTGCTGGTGCAAAGCCTGTTCCAATGCAATGCACACCAACCACAAGGCAGGCAATCAAGCAAGGATCATGTTACAATAGAGTGTGCCAATAAGTCTCTGATTTGAAAAAAATGGCACCTTACCTATGAGAGAGCATAATTGGCGCCCGTAAGTAGAACTGCACTGGTGGTCAAGTAAACTCTTAGCTAACTGAGGTAACACATTGCAGCTAATGCATAGAATCTCAATTGCACTGGTTCATAAATGTCCAGAGAAACCTCTCTTAGATCTTTACTTCTACAAGTCATTAGATTTCTATACCTAGAATGAACTTGTTTTGAGACTACAGACAAGTCTAACCATCACTACAGCCATACTTGACAGATTAATGCAACTGAATATGATAATCATCCAAAGAAACCAATTATTTGTCTAGTTCGCTATAATTACACCACTTTTTAAGTCTATCATATTAAGATAATAGTTAATTCAATAGACAATTAATATAACATTGGAAAATCTATTGTAAGATCATTATTATGTATAAGGAGAATAGTGGTCAATAGAATAATAGGAAAGGGCATTACCTTAGTGTAAAAGTATGGATTCTCTTAGATAGTAACAAAAGATGTAACCTTTGCTTTCAATATAAGTTGTTGTCAATAGCAGCTATAAAATAAAGGAGAAAAGAAAACTAATCATAATAGCACCAATGATATCAACAGTCAGCACAGCAGTGTGTAATCAAATATTAAGTATCAGTCACTTATTATTTCATGATACCAAGGAAATGGAGGAGCATACCAAAAGTTACCAATGTATTCGCACTTCTTTCCACCTCCTGAGAAATCATTAAAAGTAAAACTGGATGTTCAAATATCACATACAAAAGTTTATATAGTCAAAAAAAAATTGCTAGCTTTTAATTCCTAATTTGTCACCTGAACCATCAGTTGACGTGTGCGTCGTAGGCTCTCAGTGATGCTCTCTGCAGCAGAGGTCATTCCAGCTTGCGTCCTAAAATTGACAAGAAATAGTAAACCATTTGGAATTCTATTACAAAAACATAATGTAGAAGAAATATTCATTACGTGTATAACCAAATATGAACCATCAGTTGATGTGTGTGTGTGTCACTGTAAATGTCCATAAGATGTTAACCAAATACAGAAGCATTCCATTTCAAAGGAAGTAGCCTATCTTTAACTGTATAACCAAAAGGATGCCTACAGAACCACTACAAAACTCCAAAGCTTATGTTGTCATACGACTCTTAATATCAATAGTTCTATACCAAATGCAATATTTTGGGAAAATAAGAAGCTAATTCATAATGAAGAACCTCCAAGGATATACTTTACAAAAATTACATGTTTTGATCATCATTTTCAGGAAGACGAGTCTGTTATACGAAACAAGTAAACTGTATAGCATTATCAAATTTCATGACCTAAACAAATCAATCAAGTACAACTAAACAAATCAGTCTACTACTAAACATATCAGTCTAGTAAATAATAATAATAAAGATAAAAAAAGTTAACAAAATAATAATAATAATAAATAAGCACCAGGGAAATTGAGACAAACTGGGACAATTAGGTATATAACTATCTATAAGCATAGTGCCATTAATTAACAATTCGAAGATGGAATGCGATATAAACTGCCGCTAAGTGATGAAAACTATTTGTATGTGTGTGAAATATGTCAAACAATGCCAAAATGTCTGCCTGCATGTGTGTCTATATGTGCAAGTCATGAGGATAATTAACGGTATTAGACTACTAACACACTTTGCATCACCTAAGCATGCTTACACGCACAACCATCTCATTCAGCACCTAGGCAGCCACTTTTGGTTGGATGGGTTTTTTTTGCACCCAACTCGACACCTACTCGATGCAGGGGCTGCCAGAATAGATGGCCAGAGCTAGACACTAGGCGAGAGTCCAAGATGGTAATGTTTCTTATGCAGCTGTCTGTACAAATGCTTGAAATAGTGCTAAGCTCTAGTAGAAACAACAAACAATTATATTTTATCTCCTTTTACCAAACAAATGCATAATTCACAACACATAAGTCGAAACTTATGTTTATTAAATGTTAGTTTAAGTTTCAACATATCCGACAGTTATTAAAGACCAGATAAAAGTTTTGACTAAAAAAAAGGAACATTCATCTTAAATATCCAGCGCTTACTGTAGATTACGCCTGCGGATGGTAGACTCTTCCCCTCCTCCTAAAAGAAGTTCTCTCTGCAAACATCCAGCAGCAGAATTAAGTAGACATTATACTAGTCATCCATAGTAGAATGAGGTTTATAAGAACATTGAAGAGAAAGTAATAGATAGTAGTCAGATACTCTGTTAATCATATGCAAAGAGAGTTACAGATACTCAGGTTTTTTGTCAAGCTACAAACAGAGAAGATCCAAAAACATGAATCAAAGGTGTGATCTGACTTAAAAGGCTTCTAGAGAAGAGGATGTAAGGAGTAAAAACCTACTGGATAAGAAAGCAAGAGCAGTTTTTGTTAATAAGAGAGTTCTTTCAAAATATATTAGATTTACTTATCCATTTTCTTCTCTTTACCTTTCGTCTAACTTTCTTACCCCGACACTATGGAACCATAATATAGCCTTCATGAGAAGACCAAACTCTCTGACATGGGAGACAACTCACCTCTTCCTGGGCAGCTTTCCGGATGTTGGTTTTTGCTTGCAAATTGGCATTCCTCAAGCTCGTATGCAAACTAAAGTGACACAAAGAGCAATGATAAGTAATTTCAGTAAAAGCTTACTCTTCAAGTATAAATACAAAGTGGAGAAATATGTGCAAGTAAGATATTAGATAATATCAAACTTTTGTATTGGCCGAATGGTTAACGAAGAAAAATCTACCTCTGATATTGTTCCTTCCAAGTGTTTAAGATGGTCTGTGCAGACTGTGCCTCTTCCTCTGTGGGCAATTGTTGTGCTAGAACATCAAGTCTAAATTGCAACGATCTGAGCAAAGCCAGTCCGTCCTGTGCAGAACCATTCAATCTAGGAAGAGAATTTGCATCCTCTGTCCCTCTTCCAGACTTCCCACAGCCCTCGATAGTTCTTGTATGTTCCTGAACTTGCACAAATGTTTGGTCCCACTCCTCCTTCACATCCTCAAAAGCCTTAGAAACCTCATCCATTCCAAGCTACAAAATCTAACTAGCAAATGCTTTGAGTATCAAATGAATCTAGCACCCACGTTCAAATTGATAAAACTTGCACAGTGAGAAATCTTTCAAATGAGATCACATAAGACTTTTATCTAATGTATACAGGCAAAGAGAGAAAAATAACATGATTATATACAAAAAAATGATTTTAAAAAATCTATACTACTATATAATGAGAAAAGTTACAGCTTCACCGTGGAACTTTTCTTTCCAAATATACTTTGCATATATTTACTAATTAAAATTGTTCATTAAAGTAAATAAGGACAGCTACATGACTACGATAGTTGTCATTTAGTTATCCTAAATAATCTTGCAGTCATGTATAAAATAATAGATATAATAAAAAAATTTAAACTAATTAAAGTTGTAGTCGTCCTAAGTAATCTTAATAAAGATTAGAATAATACAACATCATTTTAGTCTTTCTAATAATAATCTATGAAATACATGCAAAAATATATACTAGTATAGATAATCTACAGACTCTGTATCCGAGTCTTGAAAATAATGGAGATTCGTTGTTCTTCTGTTTCAAACACATTATCCTTCTATATCCAAAATTTAGCTGTATACCAACAACAACAGTACAGACAATATCATTAAATTACATTCTAATTTCTTAGTCTTCTTTAGTCATATCCGATGGGTATCTGTCTCCGAAGGAAGGAAGGAAGGAAGGGCATGGCTAGGATGGTGCTGAACTCGGTGTCAGATTCGAATCCAACACAAATTCGTGCAGGACACGGTTCGATTCGTGTCGGATACGAATACGTACGTGTCCCAAGAAATCCCCCATCTGATTCGTGTTGTCACAGCTGAATTCGTCGGGGACATGTTGGATTCGCCGGGGGAGAAAAAAGAAGAAGAAGCACCTACCTAGCTTTCTCACCTCCTCTCGTGGCCTCCGGTTTTTGTCCTGCTGACCGCTCTGGTTATGGTGATCTGATTCTGAGCAAGAGGCGTCGAATACGTCGAACCACGCTAGATGATGGCGATGGAGAGTAAGGCTACAGAGGAAGAGGGGGGAGGTGGAAGAGGACGGCTTGATGGAAAGGTCGGGGGGGTTAGTTGGTGGGTGGGGGCAACTGTTTTTTTTTATTTTTCATTGACCCGGGGCTACAAGAGCCATACAGTCGGTCCGGTCCGGTCGGGTCCGGACCAGTGGCTATAATAGCCACCCAACCAGCCTGAGAGAGGATTCGATCTGCTGTCCCCTCCCTATTCTGTCCAATCCTGTCCTCCTTTTATTACATGTCGGCCATCCATTCATATATCTATTTCCAAATTCTGTCTGGACCCACATGTAATAGACAAAAAATTTTATTTAAAGAAAAATAGTTCTATGAATTTGCATAGAAGAGATTTTTTTTTTTTTTTTCAAATTTACAAATAAAGAGATCTGGTGTCAGTTGCATTGGCGTCAAAAAAAAAAAAAACTGGCACCAGATTATTTTTTTCTAAGTTTATTTTTTCATAAATCCTTGACAAACCGCCGAGGGACCAAGCAGCAGCCCGCGGCTGACGTGGCACTCCAGGATTCGCCCTAGCCTCCCCCTCCCCTATTCGTATGGGGTCCACCATCGACCAATGGGGGGCCGACTCGTGGCCTGCCCGCTCGGTGAGCTACCTGAGAATTTCTACATTCAGAATGTAGAAAATTATTTTTTAGAATAGTAAGTTCCAATTTGGAGCTCAATTCTAGATTTACATTATTTATTGGTCATAAACTTAGGTCATCTCCAATGTTAGTTTATATTCCCATCTCTATACTATGTGGTATTGATGTAGGAGATTTTTTTTTTACGAGGGTTCCTCATAGGAATCATTTCTCTCTTATAGCAATTAATATTGGAGACCCACCATCATTAAATTGATCATTTTATTTTGTGACATCTAGAATAAAAATGGAGAACCATTGAAGAATAGTTTTTTTTTTGTATGTATTTTCTATGTAAAAACTCTACCAACTATGATAGAAATTTTCTTGAAGTATAATGTCAAGTAGGATAGAAATTCACATTGGAGATGGCCTTACCATTTTTGTTTCTATTTCTCTTATTTGTATGGTAGATTTTTTTTTCCCCCAAGGTTTCTATCTCAATTTCCATAGTACGTAGTTGTAGGATAGAATTTCTTTTATGAAATGTATATGTAAAAGCTCTTATAGAAATTTTTTCTCATAGCAATTAATATTATGTTATATTTCCAAACTAAATTATTAAATTGGTCCTTTTACTTTTTTGCACATAAGATAGAATTTGAGAACCATTAGGGTCTACTTGGTAACGGTGTTTTTCACCGCTTTTGTGGTATTTTTGAACCGACAGTTTATGAAAATTTCTGCTTGATAATTTTTATAAGTCACTGGTTTTGGTCGGTTCAAAATTCTCCCAAAACCGGTGTAATGTAATTTTGGGTGGCTTTATAAACACCCCAAAATCGGTAGATTTTGAACGCTTTTATTACTTTATTTCATTTATTCTTGTAAAAAAAAAATTCAGAACCGTTCGTTACCAAGCATGAATTGGATTGGTTTAAAAGCTGCTACTTAAAACCACTCAAAATCGGGCCTCTCATAACCGTTCATAACCGCTACTCTAAAAATACCTCATAACCGCTACTCCCAAAATTGTCAAGCAGACCCTTAGAGAGTAACTTTTTGGTGCAATTTCTATTTAAAAACTCTACCGACTAGGATATAAATTTTCTTAAAATACAATGTCAAGTAGATAAAAATACAATTTTAGAAATTTTCATTGGAGATATCTTCTCTCTTCTCTGTTTCTATGGTAGAAATTCTTTTTTAGAAGAGAAAAACTTCTTACAATCATGATTTTTATCATAATTTTTATCCTATGTGGTGGTGATGTAGGATCGAGAATTTCTATGACAATTAATATTGAATTCTAAATCATTAAATTGATCATTTTTTTTGCCACATACTATAGAAATAAAGAATCATTGAAAAGTATCTTTTGTGTGTGCAAATTTTATATTTTTATATACGGATAATTTTTTTTTTAATGTCGGATAGAGACTCAATTTTAAAAATTTTCATTGTTGATGACCTTTAGGCCTCCAAACTCCAAATTGCGGAACTCTTGGTGTGTATTGGGGCATTTTAGAATTTTGATAAACTTCATTCCCAAGTCCAAAACAAATTCAAAATTGGAATTAGCAAAATTCTACTTCAATTGAATTTTTCATCTCTCCAAAATGGATGCTCTTTCCTTTCCTCTCCTATGAAACCTTTTCTATTTTTCTCCTCCCTGCAAAAAAATAAAAATAAAAAATGCAAAATTTCTTCTCTGGCAACATGTTCCTCTTGGCCATAAGGTTGGCAAAATAATTATTCATGGCTATATGCAACGTTTTGGGATTTAGATAAATTTTAGAGTTTCGTGGTCTTTACAAAATTGTGGATGGAAATTAGAATTCTTGAGTTTCAATTATGAAAATTTGATAATGATACTTCCTTACTGATATATTCATTATCGTGTTGATTGGTAGTTAACTTAGCTTTATTAGATTTCTATGAAAATAATAAGTTTATATAATGCTCCTCGCTTGCATAAATCTTGAAATCATATGACTATAATGCCTTTAGTGAAATTCCATACCCGAACGTTCAAAAAATTAAGTGTAAGAGCATTCATAGTGGGGATACTTCAAACACATATTTCAAATTATTAAAAATTGTATAAATTATTACTTTTAAAATATTTTCAGGATATTGACACATAATGGTACACTCCAAATAAATACTCTAAATTAATCTCCTCTTTTTCGTTTCTCGTAAAATTTTTTAAATATCACAAATTTAAGAATACCAAATCTGGGAACGGGTATGACATCTCTACCCACCTTAGAAAAATTTTGTCCTCGTAATTCGCTAGGCTAGTCAAGCTGATCACCAAGTAAGAAAACTCATAGACCAAGCTGGAGACTCATGATCCAAAAAACTTCATGAACTACCAGATCTCATGAACTACAACATACAAAATACCAAGTATAATGAAATAGGCAGATAATAAAAACAATGTCGATATAAATAAAGGCGCAAGCAATCCGCACAATCCAAAGGAAAGAGAAAAAAAATGAGGCATACGGATACATACGTCTCCCGAGTCAGTCAAAATAGGAACTTGTCCTCGTTGGCCTATGATGACTCCCAAAAAAGTACAGGGATCAAGTCTAAAGATAAATTGGAACCAATGACTTAGTCAAGAACATGACTCTGCCCAGGACGTACCTTCGTAGTCGGGACATATGACATACATCATGTATCATGAGATACAAAGGCAGATGAGTGAGACGAAAGATCATCTCCACTCGTCGAATATACGAAACCCAAAAGATAGATAAAACTGGAAGAAATCAAATTTCACCCTCGACTTAACCATCTTTTGTTAACATCTGTTCTAGCACGCCAAACTCTGCTTGCTCATATCTCGGTGCTGCCGGAACTTATTCATGAGGATGTCTCTGCTGTAATACCCCGTTCCGCTCAAGCGGACTGCCGTTTCCAAACGGCAATAGTGCAGCTGTCCCGACCCGCTTTGCCTCAAACGAGAAGCAAAGGATATCCAGACTTTGCCCCTACAGGAATTTCGGCTTCGGCTTTCAGAGGCTCGCTCAGACGTATCGCTCTACCGAGGCGAATCATCGCTAAGGTGGGTGGCTACCGAGGCAGGTGGCTACGGTGAACTTGTCTTTGCTTAGCCAGCACACATAAAATCTGGAATATTCATGCTAGTCGCTAGGTGAATCACCCCCTGCATGCTAATAAATCCAACTCACCTAGCTAAGAGAATAATCCCAACTCATATTGCTTGCTAGATGTAAAACCCCCTTCCTAGAAAATCGTATCTACCTTTTTATTTTATTTATTATTAATTAAATTGTAGTAATTAGGTCTAAATAGGAGAAATAGATTTTTAATAATTTTTATGTTAGGTGTTCGGACACTTAGAGGACTTGTGGGACCATCAGGAATTTTTCGGAATTTATTCCATGTAGGAGACCCCTTGAGCAGTTGCTAGCCTAACGATGTACAATATCCCATTATATAAATTTTCTTATGTGTGAAAATATATATATATATATATATATATATATATATAAACAAATATATATGTATATATATTTTAATTAAAGAAAGAAAGAAAGAATTAAATAAGTTAATAGAATATAATAATAATAATAACTTTTAGTAATATAGTAATAATAATAGTATATTAATAACTCCTATATAACCTTCTGCAACTTAACAATTCTCCTCCCACTATTAGCACCTCCAGCGAGTTGATCAACCCTTCATCGAAATTATAACATAGGCTTCACCCCGCGGAAATTATAACATAGTAACATAGTCTTCAGCCGAGTTGATCAACCGACCTTTCCTAGGCTTCACCCCGCGGAAACAATCCAAACGCTCACCCTCTCTCTTAATAAATATAATATATATATATGATTAGCTCTCCAAAATCCTAACCTAAAACTCCAGACTTCTCCTTCCCATCTAGAGCCGTCACCACAGCCAGAGAAGCCTCCCCAAGCCATCCAACCATCCCGTCGACGCCGACATCGCGGACTGCAGTCTCCCACTCGAAGCACCTTCGCTCCGGCGTGATTTTCCGTTGACTCGCTCGACCAAACGCAGATCCATTTTCATAGGTATGATCTTCCCTCAACCCTCTCCAATATTTGTTTTATAGTCAACCTCGGAAAACGTGTGCCCCTAGGTGAAAAACAGCGCCCAAGTCAGCACGAGCAGACAGAATTCTGCAATCGCAGAAACTTGCGATGACCACCCATATTGTCGAGTTCGTATCTCCCACCACAGAGATCCGAATTCGACGATTCTTTTTGATACCTGTAGATTACATGACCTAGTTTAATTTTTGTATTATAACTTTGTGCTATTAGTTGCTGTGGACAAAATTGTAGTCGTCACAAAACTGCGCGCACCCACTTTTTCCGGTTTTCTAAAAGTGGGAGATCGGAGCGCGCCCCGCCAAACGGGACCGCCCCGCCGTGTGCCAAGTGTACCGAATGGTGCACGCAGCATAACGGGACACGTGAAAATTCGTGGGGACTGATTTGGACGCGTGTGCGCGCCGGAATCAGGCCGTATCCGCGAACATATTCCGTGTCGCCACTTTTGTGGAACTCGCGAGTATTTTGTGCACGCTTGTCAGATTGCGACGAAACTTGCGCCACTGGACTCGTGGTAACACGCTGGTCCTGTGACCCAATTTTCACGCATTTCTGAGACGGTTGACCAGATCGTCAATTGGCGGGCCCCACAGTTGACTTTTTGGACCAAATTATGTTCGGCTCATCGGAATCCAAATTTGGACATACCGTTGGGATCGGATTGACATTTAGAGTTGTTTGACCCATAGTTTATCCCATTTAGAGACTGTTACCCTCGGCACGCTTTTCGGTGCAAAGTGGGCCCACCTTTGGAACCCGCTTTGGCCCGGAAATGACCTTTTTGCCCCTGTGTCCAAATTGGACGTAAGGACAGGCGTTCCTAGCGGTTTGATACCTTCTGAGACTGTTGGTGATATTTATTACAGCTTTTGGAGTAGTCCCTACCGGATCCACAGATACTAGGACGACAGTTGATATTCAAACATCAGGCAAGTGTACCTTGCCATCTCTGCAGTATTGTTATCTATTTTTCTTACTTCATATTCTTACTGTGCATGCTTAACCTAGGACCGTTTGACATACTTAGCGTCCGATTATCAGTCGGGTGCCAACATCGTACGCGGTGTTGGGTAATGTCATCTAGGTATGGACATACGTGACACTTTATCTTCTCGTACTTGTCATACCAAGTACACTTGACCCAGGACACTGGACACTTATCATGAGACAGGATCTTCCCGAGATATTCGTGGTGATCCTGTATAGGATGCAGGACATATAGAGATACTATAATCTAGATACATTATGACTTGTGCATTAGTTATGACCCCGCTGACATGGACTTGAGACGTTATGTTCATGATTTGTGTGGTTACATTGGGTAGGGAGAGACACACAGACTACAGGCTGATCATATATATACACCCCTATTATTGTGAGGCACAAGACTCTATAGCCGAGCTTGGCCCATTACTCATTACTACTGCTACTACCGGCTCCCATACACAGAGCTTGTAGTATGCTTCAGCCTGAGATCTAGTGCTGCTCTCATCTTGCATATCACTTAGCTGGTTATTTTAGTATTCCCTTATTGTCCATCTATTGCTGGAGATACCCACAGGCTACAGGTTGATTATGTTATGCCGGCTACTCAGTCTCCCGCTGAGCTAGACCACCTCTTGACACCACTGCTACCGGCTCCCCTTCACAGAGCTTGTAGTAGTTCCAACCTGAGTACTGTTGATATTCTCTCTTGCATTTTATACAGATGTTACATACTTACCCTGCTTACTTCATCATTTGCTGCACTGTATTTATTTTGGCATGAGCTTTCTTGTACCTTGCTATGTCCCCTGAGGACCTGGATATGGATTTTGTCCCCAGATTTTGCAGACCAGGTTTACCCCGAGGTTTATGGGACCGCAGCAGGAGGAGCCGATCCAGGAGCCGTACCACCATCTGAGGGCGAGGTCTTAGCTGAAGACTTCTCTTGAGCATCCATGTTCATGCTCAGCTTCCATTATTTATTTCAGTCTTTTACTTTCTGGTCTGTTGAACCATTGTACTAGATATTTATCGGGTTGTTCCCCGAAGTACTTTGTGAGACTTGCTGATGATTTACATTCCTTATTTATTCTGTGGATCATATTTTATATCTTGTGTGGATGAGATTAGTTGTGCCATGATTGTCGTAGACTTGTTTTACAGCTTAAGTATGCCCTGATGGATCCATTATATTGAGTTGGTCCATCGGTGCGTACTGCTGGCCATTGCTACGTGTCTAGTCCCACGGTATTTTGGAACTGGGGCGTGGCATGGTTTTTGTGGTGGCCCATGCAGGTCTACGACTAAATTGTTCGGTTTCAACTTAGGGACCGGACCAGCCTGCCCTAAGGATAGTATAAACTATAGGATCTCATCCATCATTTAACCATTTGTTGAACTCTATATCGAACTCGAAATTTGTTACTTGAACTGCATCCTGTTTTGATTCCTCTGAGCGTTCTCATAGTTTATCTTTTGATTTCAGAGCAATGGATTTCGGGAACAGAGATGATATCCCTTTGGAGACACCACACGACGCTGTGGTTACTTATGGAGACGAAGTGACACCAGGGGATGGTGGACAAGCATCGCAGAGTGATCAAACCGGACAACCTAATCCAAGGTTCCGGAGAGATGACATTCCACCACCACCACAGTTCACTCTCCAGATGCCAGTATTTCCGCCAGGACAAGCTATGGACGGGCAACAGATGTTCCAGATGATGTATGCCATGATGCAAGCACAGCAACAGATTCAGCAGGAGGCCCATCGGCAGGAGGCCGAGTATCTGAGGACCAGCCTGGTATCCGCATTGGAGCAGGCTAATCCAGCAGCGAGGCGAACATCGACGGGATCTATCACCGACTTCCGTCATCTCAAGCCTCGCACATTTTCTGGTAAAGAAGGGCCAACGGAAGTTCATGAGTGGCTCACAAACATTCAGCATCAGCTGGAAGCCGCTGAACTTCCAAGAGAGAAGTGGATGACTGCAGTCAGAATGCAGTTAACTGATAATGCGCACCACTGGTGGTTAGCAGAAGAAAGGAGACTTGGACAGGACAGAGTCACATGGGAAGAGTTCTCCAGACTCTTCCAAGAGATGTACATCCCGGCAGTTGCACGGTCAGAGCTCAGGGACAAGTTCAACCGCCTCATCCAGGGCAGCATGACAGTGGAAGAATACAATTCTGAATTTATTCGCCTGAGTCGCTTCGCTCCAACATTGATTTCGACGGAGGAAGAGAAAGCGGAAAAGTTCTTTGACGGGTTGAAGTTCGAGCTTCAGAGATTGATTGGCTCAGTGGCACCTACAAATTATACTGATGTTCTAGCAGCAGCACGACGCATGGAGCGCGTCACTAGAAGGGAATCGAATCTGAAGAGGCCAAACACCTCCGCACCAACCAAGGCAGCACATGGAGATTCTGCAAAACGATTCCAGAGGAGTACGCCAGATAGAGCAGCACACAGGGCCATATCCCTTCCTACTTGTCATCACTGCGGCAAGGTAGGACACATTGAGAGAGAGTGCAGGCGCAAGTTGGGACTCTGCCTAGCTTGCGGGTCCAACCAGCATCAGACCAGAGACTGCACCGAGCGCAGAGAGGGAGCACCAAGATTAGCTTTGCCTGCACCACGACCAGCTTACCCAGCAGTAGGAGCACAGCAGGCAGGAGTTGGAGGCGTCAGGCCACCAGCCCCAGGAGGGAACCAGCAGAGACCACCGCTGGCACCACAGGCAGCCTTATTTCAGCAGGCTCAGCAGCAGCAGAGAGGTCCAGCACAGGGGCGAGGGCAGGCATTCACTTTAGCTGTTGAGGAGGAGGCTACAGCAGGCGAGGTCATCGCAGGTACTATTTTAGTAGCTTCATTACCAGCAGTTGCATTATTTGATTCTGGAGCATCGCATTCATTTATAGCAGCTAGCTTTGTAGCCACCCATAGAGTAGCTACCGCACCCCTCCCGAAGATGAAAAGGATTCTTACGGGAGGTGGAATTATTCCGGTTAGTGACGTCTGTAGATCATGTTCTGTAGTCGTATGTGGCCGAGAAATGCGAGCTCAATTTTTAATCTTTTCGATGCCTGACTATGATGTCGTACTTGGTATGGACTGGTTAAGTCAGTACCATGCGACTCTCGATTGCCGACTTGGGCGGGTTATACTTAGACCGCCAGGACATCCAGAATTTGAGTTTCTCCGAGGAGCAGTAGAGCAAGGAGTTCAGCCTACTCTTAGGGTACTATCTGTAGAAGGGGAGACAGGTTACCCGAGAGTCATATCAGAATTTGTGGATGTATTTCCTGATGATCTTCCAGGTTTACCGCCTGATCGGGAAATAGAATTCACAATAGACTTAACTCCAGGAGCAGAGCCAATCACTTCATCAATTTATCGGCTAGCACCTAAGGAGTTAGTGGAGTTGAAAGAACAGGTTGATGATCTCTTGGAGAAGGGTTTCATTCGGCCCAGTGTTTCACCTTGGGGAGCACCCATCCTATTTGTGCCAAAGAAGGATGGAACAGTACGGTTGTGCATTGATTACCGGGCACTAAATGCTGTAACCATCAAGAACAGTTATCCCTTACCACGTATTGATGATCTATTCGATCAATTGAGTGGTGCAAGGGTATTCTCGAAGATTGACCTTAGATCCGGCTATCATCAGATCAAGGTGAGGAAGGAAGACATCCCGAAGACAGCTTTCAGGACTAAGTATGGGCATTATGAGTTCTTGGTGATGCCGTTTGGTTTAACCAACGCACCAGCAGTGTTTATGAGCTTAATGAACAGGGTCTTTCATCAGTTCTTGGATAAATTCGTAGTGGTATTCATTGATGACATTCTCATATATTCCAAGAGCCCTGAAGAGCACGAGGAGCATCTTAGAATCGTGTTAGAGACCTTGAGACAGGAGAAGTTATATGCCAAGCTTAGTAAGTGTGAGTTCTGTATGGACAAAGTACCTTTCTTGGGGCACATCATATCAGGAGAAGGACTTTCAGTAGATCCAGAGAAAGTTGCGGCAATAGAGACTTGGCCTACACCCACATCAGTCGCAGAGGTGAGAAGTTTTCTCGGACTTGCGGGATATTACCGAAGGTTTATAGAGAATTTTTCGAGGATTGCAGAACCAATGACGAAGCTGACACGGAAAGACCAGGAGTTTATATGGACAGAAGACTGCCAGAAGGCTTTTGAAGAACTGAAGAGAAGATTAACAACAGCACCTGTCTTGACTCTTCCATCAGGGACAGGAGGTTTTGTTGTTTACAGTGATGCATCAGGCAGTGGACTAGGATGTGTTTTGATGCAACATGGCAAAGTCATTGCTTATGCGTCGAGACAGTTGAAGGTCCACGAGAAAAACTACCCAACACATGATCTGGAGCTAGCAGCAGTTATATTTGCATTAAAAATATGGAGGCACTATCTTTATGGAGAGAGGGTAGAAATCTTTACTGATCACAAGAGTCTGAAGTATGTGTATACTCAGAAGGAGCTTAACATGAGACAGAGACGCTGGCTGGAACTGATGGTAGATTTTGACATCGATCTGCAGTATCATCCGGGAAAGGCGAATGTTGTTGCAGACGCACTCAGCAGGAAGCCTACGGCTTATTTCTTGACGATGCAGCCCGAGTTATTGAGAGATCTACAGGAGCTACAGATAGAGGTCGTCTTACCGGGACAGAATGGCTTGATGGCTAACCTTGAGATTCAGTCATCACTCGTGGAGAAGATTAAGGAGGCATTGCCCACCGATGCTAGATTCCGAAGACTCAAAGAAAGGACAGAAGCCGGTATGCAGACAGGACTACGCATCCACGAAGACGGGACATTAAGGTTTGGAAACCGCTTGTATGTTCCAAATGGAGAATTGAGACAGGAGTTAATGACTGAAGCACATAGCTCTATGTACTCTGTTCACCCAGGAGGAACCAAGATGTACAGAGACTTGAGACAGTATTACTGGTGGCATGGAATGAAGAAAGAGATCGCGAGATTTGTGGCCAAATGCTTAGTATGTTAACAAGTGAAGGCGGAGCACCAGAGGACAGCAGGATTATTGCAACCACTTCCGATTCCAGAGTGGAAGTGGGAGCACATCACTATGGACTTCGTCACGGGTTTTCCCAAGAGTCCAAGTGGGAGAGATGCAGTGTGGGTAATAGTGGACCGACTCACCAAGTCAGCCCATTTTATACCTTTTAGAGTGGGTCAGTCTACAGAAGCTCTAGCGGATTTATATATGAGGCAGATCGTGAGATTGCACGGCATACCAGTCAGCATTGTATCGGACAGAGATTCGCGCTTCACATCGTACTTTTGGAGGAGCATGCAAGAGAGTCTTGGTACTCGTCTGAAGTTCAGTACATCTTACCACCCGCAGACAGATGGGCAGTCGGAGCGTACTATTCAGACCTTGGAGGACATGTTGAGGGCTTGCATGTTAGACTTTGGAGGATCATGGGAGGACCACCTACATCTTGTAGAGTTTTCTTACAACAATAGCTATCAAGCGAGTATTCAGATGGCTCCGTTTGAAGCATTGTATGGGAGAAAATGTAGGTCTCCTGTGTGTTGGAGTGACGTGGGAGAACGTCAGATTCTGGGGCCTGAGTTGGTGGTCAACACCGTAGAGACAGTCAAGAAGATTCAGGGACACTTGCGAGCAGCGCAAGACAGGCAGAAGCAGTGGGCAGACCTTCATCGTCGACCCTTGGAGTTCAAAGAGGGCGATCACGTCTTCTTGAGGATATCACCGACCAGAGGCACCATCCGATTCGGAGGGCGCGGCAAGTTGAGTCCAAGGTATATTGGACCATTTGACGTGCTCGAGAGAGTTGGAGAGGTGGCATATCGACTTGCGCTACCACCTTCACTGGAGGGAGTACATGACGTATTCCATGTGTCGCAGCTCAGGCGATATGTGGCAGACAGTAGTCATGTTCTCGACCATTCAGAGATCACCATTGGGCCGAGCTTGTCATACCAAGAGCAACCCGTGGGAATCCTTGATCGTCGAGAGAAGGTATTGAGGAACCAGTCTATTCCCTTGGTTCGCGTAGCATGGAGGCATGGCGCGCCAGGAGAATCAACTTGGGAGCGCGAGGACGACATGGGCAAGCGTTTCCCGAACCTATTCGCAGACCAAGGTATGAATTTACATTGTTAATTTATATCTTATACCATCCTTGCATTCTATCGTGGCTTAATTTTAATTTCGAGGACGAAATTTTTATAAGTTGGGTAGAATGTAAAACCCCCTTCCTAGAAAATCGTATCTACCTTTTTATTTTATTTATTATTAATTAAATTATAGTAATTAGGTCTAAATAGGAGAAATTGATTTTTAATAATTTTTATGTTAGGTGTTCGGGCACTTAGAGGACTTGTGGGACCATCAGGAATTTTTCGGAATTTATTCCATGTAGGAGACCCCTTGAGCAGTTGCTAGCCTAACGATGTACAATATCCCATTATATAAATTTTCTTATGTGTGAAAATATATATATATATATATATATATATATATATAAACAAATATATATGTATATATATTTTAATTAAAGAAAGAAAGAAAGAATTAAATAAGTTAATAGAATATAATAATAATAATAACTTTTAGTAATATAGTAATAATAATAGTATATTAATAACTCCTATATAACCTTCTGCAACTTAACAATTCTCCTCCCACTATTAGCACCTCCAGCGAGTTGATCAACCCTTCATCGAAATTATAACATAGGCTTCACCCCGCGGAAATTATAACATAGTCTTCAGCCGAGTTGATCAACCGACCTTTCCTAGGCTTCACCCCGCGGAAACAATCCAAACGCTCACCCTCTCTCTTAATAAATATAATATATATATATGATTAGCTCTCCAAAATCCTAACCTAAAACTCCAGACTTCTCCTTCCCATCTAGAGCCGTCACCACAGCCAGAGAAGCCTCCCCAAGCCATCCAACCATCCCGTCGACGCCGACATCGCGGACTGCAGTCTCCCACTCGAAGCACCTTCGCTCCGGCGTGATTTTCCGTTGACTCGCTCGACCAAACACAGATCCATTTTCATAGGTATGATCTTCCCTCAACCCTCTCCAATATTTGTTTTATAGTCAACCTCGGAAAACGTGTGCCCCTAGGTAAAAACAGCGCCCAAGTCAGCACGAGCAGACAGAATTCTGCAATCGCAGAAACTTGCGATGACCACCCATATTGTTGAGTTCGTATCTCCCACCACAGAGATCCAAATTCGACGATTCTTTTTGATACCTGTAGATTACATGACCTAGTTTAATTTCTGTATTATAACTTTGTGCTATTAGTTGCTGTGGACAAAATTGTAGTCGTCACAAAACTGCGCGCACCCACTTTTCCCGATTTTCTAAAAGTGGGAGATCGGAGCGCGCCCTGCCAAACGGGACCGCCCCGCCATGTGCCAAGTGTACCGAATGGTGCACGCAGCATAACGGGACACGTGAAAATTCGTGGGGACTGATTTGGACGCGTGTGCGCGCCGGAATCAGGCCGTATCGCGAACACATTTCGTGTCGCCACTTTTGTGGAACTCGCGAGTATTTTGTGCACGCTTGTCAGATTACGACGAAACTTGCGCCACTGGACTCGTGGTAACACGCTGGTCCTGTGACCCAATTTTCACGCATTTCTGAGACGGTTGACCAGATCGTCAATTGGCGGGCCCCACAATTGACTTTTTGGACCAAATTATGTTCGGCTCATCGAAATCCAAATTTGGACATACCGTTGGGATCGGATTGACATTTAGAGTTGTTTGACCCATAGTTTATCCCATTTAGAGACTGTTACCCTCGGCACGCTTTTCGGTGCAAAGTGGGCCCACCTTTGGAACCCGCTTTGGCCCGGAAATGACCTTTTTGCCCCTGTGTCCAAATTGGACGTAAGGACAGGCGTTCCTAGCGGTTTGATACCTTCTGAGACTGTTGGTGATATTTATTACAGCTTTTGGAGTAGTCCCTACCGGATCCACAGATACCAGGACGACAGTTGATATTCAAACATCAGGCAAGTGTACCTTGCCATCTCTGCAGTATTGTTATCTATTTTTCTTACTTCATATTCTTACTGTGCATGCTTAACCTAGGACCGTTTGACATATTTAGCGTCCGATTATCAGTCGGGTGCCAACATCGTACGCGGTGTTGGGTAATGTCATCTAGGTATGGACATACGTGACACTTTATCTTCTCGTACTTGTCATACCAAGTACACTTGACCCAGGATACTGGACACTGATCATGAGACAGGATCTTCCCGAGATATTCGTGGTGATCCTGTATAGGATGCAGGACATATAGAGATACTATAATCTAGATACATTATGACTTGTGCATTAGTTATGACCCCGCTGACATGGACGTGAGACGTTATGTTCATGATTTGTGTGGTTACATTGGGTGGGGAGAGACACACAGACTACAGGCTGATCATATATATACACCCCTATTATTGTGAGGCACAAGACTCTATAACCGAGCTTGGCCCATTACTCATTACTACTGCTACTACCGGCTCCCCTACACAGAGCTTGTAGTATGCTTCAGCCTGAGATCTAGTGCTGCTCTCATCTTGCATATCACTTAGCTGGTTATTTTAGTATTCCCTTATTGTCCATCTATTGCTGGAGATACCCACAGGCTACAGGTTGATTATGTTATGCCGGCTACTCAGTCTCCCGCTGAGCTAGACCACCTCTTGACACCACTGCTACCGGCTCCCCTTCACAGAGCTTGTAGTAGTTCCAACCTGAGTACTGTTGATATTCTCTCTTGCATTTTATACAGATGTTACATACTTACCCTGCTTACTTCATCATTTGCTGCACTGTATTTATTTTGGCATGAGCTTTCTTGTACCTTGCTATGTCCCCTGAGGACCTGAATATGGATTTTGTCCCCAGATTTTGCAGACCAGGTTTACCCCGAGGTTTACGGGACCGCAGCAGGAGGAGCCGATCCAGGAGCCGTACCACCATCTGAGGGCGAGGTCTTAGCTGAAGACTTCTCTTGAGCATCCATGTTCATGCTCAGCTTCCATTATTTATTTCAGTCTTTTACTTTCTGGTCTGTTGAACCATTGTACTAGATATTTATCGGGTTGTTCCCCGAAGTACTTTGTGAGACTTGCTGATGATTTACATTCCTTATTTATTCTGTGGATCATATTTTATATCTTGTGTGGATGAGATTAGTTGTGCCATGATTGTCGTAGACTTGTTTTACAGCTTAAGTATGCCCTGATGGATCCATTATATTGAGTTGGTCCATCGGTGCGTACTGCTGGCCATTGCCACGTGTCTAGTCCCACGGTATTTTGGGACTGGGGCGTGACACTAGAACATGGAAATGAAATACTGCTTATATATGTTCAGACCTTCGCATGCTAAGCCCCTTAACGGTTTCATCTCTCGGCTTACCTTCGGGTCCGAGCAAACGTGTTTACTTATGTTCCTTAGAAACGCATGCTTGACGGCTTGAAATGTTACCATGTTTTCATGCAAACCCCGGAAGACTACTACGTAGTCGTTCCGTGCCTGAACGAACCTGCAAGTATCCGGGACCATTAGGTCGCCAAGGCAATCCCCGAACCAGGGGCACGCATCAGGGTAATAAATACTGAATGTGAATCCAATAACGTGACAACTGAATGATAATCACATCAAGTCTACATCTGAACGAGAATCACGTCACGTAACGAATGAATCTCAGCTCTTGGAGCAAACGCTCGATCAGATCACGAATCATGGATTATCATTCAAGTTGTGGATTAAAACTGACCCTGATCCTGACCTGCATGTCGCGGACAACTCGACAACGAGGCACGATTCCACGGGCGGTCACTGGGGCACTGGGACCAACCCGATCCGGATGGAACATAACGTAGTAGTCGCTCACGTGATTGACGGGATGGTTTACAGCGCCTCACGTGCTTTCGTTGCATTCTCTACCCCGCCAATTGACTATGGTCCTTTATGGCTATGCCAGCGACTAACGTTCATATAGATAAGTCATCCTCGCTTAGCGGCTATCCGCGTGCGAGTCATTGCATCGCATCAAGAAACAACTGAACACCTGAACGATCATGTTAAAATGACCCTCATGTCTGCATATGCTATGCCTCCTGAATGTTATCCTTGCCGTGCTTGAATTAACGATGTTTGCCTCAATGTTTGCCTTGGACATGGAAGGAGAAATGGTAAGTTGGTAAGTCTCGCCGTGTTTCCTCAAACATCGCACGTCGCACTGCCCGACACGTTAGGCTATTCAATATCTGCATGAAACTGATCCTAAGGCAACTAGAAAGACAACTTAATAGTTGTGCACGAAACCTGTATTACGTGTTTGGATTTGTCGAGCGGGTGAGTAGCTTCCCCACCAGTGCATTCGATGTACTGATAATCCACCAGTTTGTATGCAGGGTGCGGGAGAACCTCGTTCGGTGCGGATGCCTCCAACGTGCGTGCTAAGGCCAGGAGTTCCTCTGAAGCCTTACAACGGTGCGTCCGGAACAGAAGCACATATACAAGACATAATGTTGGAACATAGCCCGAACTCGCCTGTACAATCATTCCACAGTTGTAGCCACTTGGCACGCTTTTACTGTTTCAGAGAGAGAGGCTTGAGCGACTTGTAATCTCGGCTATACGCCGCTTGTAACACATGTTTATATCAATAAAAGAGTTGCTTTACTTCAAACTTGTGTTTCAATGCTTCCGCTATATTTGTCAACTCAGTGAACCTGTTACCAATTGCCTATGCGTTCATGACTCCGCTGCACTCGGACAATCTGTGCGACTCTGTGGCTTAGAACTCTTGCCGCCAGCCAATGAACCATGGCCTTGCACGGGCGTGGATCATGTAATACCTTGTTCCGCTCAAGCGGACTGCCGATTCAAACGGCAAGGTGCAAATGTCCTGACCTGCCTTGCTCAGCGAGGCAACTCGTTTGAGGCAAGGATATCCAGACTTGGTCCCTACAGGAGTTCGGCTCAGGCTTCCAGAGGCTCGCTCGCAGTATCACTCGACCGAGGCGGATCATCGCTAAGGTGGGTGGCTACGGTGAACTTGTCTTTGCTTAGCCAGCACACATAAAATACGAAATGATACATGCTAGTCGCTAGGTGAATCACCCCCTGCATGCTAATAAGAATACAACGCACCTAGCTAAGGGAATAATCCCAACTTGTATTGCTTATGCTAGAACATGGAAATGGAATATTGTTTATATGTTCAGACCCTCGTATGCTACCCTTGCCTTGTGCAACCAGACCCGCTATGCCTCGAGTAGAACGATTTGTATATATTCAGTAGTGCACTGTTCACTCCCTAACACTGCACAACCCTAGATAACTTCGCTCGGAAAGGCCCCGTATGGTTTCGCTCGGCTTACCTTCGGGCCCGAACGAACTTGAATGCAATAAGTTATACAAGTGACTGCTTGCTTGCTTTTATATATTGCCTAGTTTCAATGCTTGCTGCATAACTATGCCCAGACCGTGAAACACTTTGCTTGTCATGCATTCATTTAGGTTCTCCTCGGAAGACTACCTAATAGTCGTTCCGTGCATGAATAAACCTGAATGTATCCGGGACCGTTAGGTCACTAAGGCAATTCCCGAACCAGGGAACTTGCACCAATCCTGTGATCCAAGAATCCCTGCTCATTGAGCAATACTGTCCTGTACTGAATCAAATGGCTCGTGGAGCCGATACTCAATATTTAGAGTAATCCTGATCCTGCCTCAACAAGTTACAAATATATATATATCCTGACTTGAACTTGTTCCATGTAGCTTGTTCAATATATATATATATATATCCTGCCCTGAACTTGTTCCTGTACCTGACCTGACCTGACCCTGAAGATTAGAGACTTGCATGGTCACAGGATAACTTAGAAACAAGGTTTTAGTTTCGCAGACGGTCGCTGGGGCACTGGCACCGATCTGATCCGGACGAAACTCCTGATAGTCGCCTGCTATAGGACGGAATGCCCTGGGACGTCCTGCTCTATATGTCGCACGATATTCCGTACTGAGACTAGACCGTCCATTATGGCACCATGCCAGTGATCTCATATTCATATAGATAAGTCATCCTCGCTTAGTGGCTATCCGCGTGCGAGTCACTGTATCGCATCGAGAATAACTAAACACCTGAACGATCTTGTTATAACAACACTTATGCATAAAGAGCACTTGATCATAGTATGCAACACACCTGATATTTCCTGTAAACCGTGCACCCAGTACGGGATCTCGCACTAAAACGCTTGTGTTTGCATATGCTTTGCCCTGAATGCTTATACATGTTTCTGCTTGAATTAACTTGGTTTGCCTTGGACAGGGAAGGACAAATGGTAAGTTGGTAAGTCTCGCCGTGTTTCCTCTCATGTCGCACGGCGCACTGCCACACGGATTAGGTTATTCAAATCTTGTATGAAACTGATCCTAAGGCAACTAGAAAGACAACTAAATAGTTGGGCACGAAACTAATATTACATGTTTGGATTTGTCGAGCGGGCGAGTAGCCTCCCCACCAGTGCATTCATGTACTGATAACCCACCAGATTGCTTGCAGGGTGCGGGAGAATCTCGTTCGGTGCGGATGCCTCCTTCGTGCGTGCTAAGGCGTGGAGTTCAACTCAGAAGCCTTGGAACGCTACGTCCGAAACTGAAGCACATATACAAGACATATTGTTGGAACATCGCCTGAACATCGCCTGAACATCTCCTGAACATCGCCTGTATATCATCCATAAATGTAGCCACTTAGCACGCTTTTATGTTTCAGAGAGAGCTCGAGCGACTTGTAATCTCGGCTATACGCCGCCTGTAATACTTGTTTCAATATGAATAAAAGAGCTTGCTTTACTCCAACTTGTGTTCTCATGCTTTCGCTATATTGTCGACTCAGTGAACCTGTTACCGATCGCCTATGCGTTCATGATTCCGCTGCACTCGGACAATCTGTGCGACTCTGTGGCTTAGAACTCTTACCGCCAGCCAATGAACCACGGCCTTGTACGGGCGCGGCTAACGCTCGTGCGGCATCACGCCCGGATGGGTCAAAGCGATCGTTCCGCGGGAGCGCTGGCGCGGTGATTCTCGCCTAGCGGGAATGGCCGATTTGCCTGCGGGAGATCGGGGCGTGACAGAATGGTATCAGAGCCTGGCTTATACGTCTTTGGACTTCGTTTCTAATATCTCTGTTTCGAAAGCTCGTTCGTGGGTTATGTGCACACACTCTCTCAATGCCTCGATGGGATGTTCCAAACAATAAGTCTAAATACTTTCAAAGAGTTGCATTTGAATAGTATGATTGCTTGTAAGAAATTTTGTTGCAAGGGCCTTTGTGCCAACCTGTACTAGTCCTTATGGGATTAGATTCGTGCTAGACTCGTGCATTATGTGCAACCTGAAATGCCTATACCTGTTTACCCAACTGGTTAGTGCGAAAACGAATATTGCCCAAACGGTTAGCTATGCACTCAGCCTTTCGGCTAAGTTGTATAGAATATCTTGCACCAAGACCTTTTGGTGCAAGCCAGTTATAAACGAGATTTGGATATCGTTCAGGAATGATACAAGTCAGGCCTAGAGCTACAAATTGATAGACTTCGTCGGATTTATCGCTTAGGCGAATCATGCTTGATTTTGGGAAATAGCACGAACGAAAACTCTTGTTGGAAGACTCAATCGAATATAGTTGCTTGGATGACTATCAATCCCGAACATATATATATGAGATTAGATTTTATCAGGCAAACCCTGAGTATCGTGCTAGGAATTGTGGAACGAGTTAGTGAGTATGCTAACGATAATGCGAGCACCGATTAAGAACTCGATGGAATGACTCAATTTCGAGTGGTGGATGGATCATTTAGAAACGTCAAAACGAATCCATAACCCACGCGATATTCAGACTGAACGATATAAGAATAACTTGAGTAAATGATAAGGCTTATATTGAATAGAAATTCTCGGAAATAGAAACCAATATCTTGGTTAAGAAAAACTTGTTGGAAATTGAGAATTGAGCGAGTGATTTTGGACTGAAACCAAAAGACTTGAACTCGAATATAGAAACTTGTTTCTTGAGGAAATATAATCACTGCATAAACGAATTTGACTTGATGGATATACTGTTGGATGGAATTAAAAGGATAAAGGATAAGGTGTCTCGATCGTGTCGAAGATAGCCATAACATTCAAACGTTCTTGTCTTGTACGAGCATAACTCTATGCTGTACATGCGTCACGCCCGGATTAGGACGATTATCCAGCGGGAGCGTTGACGTGATGATATCACGTTCAACGTGGATGATCGAACTTGCGGGAGACCGAGGCCTGACAACTTATGGATCGTCTTGACTTCTGGCTCGACACGATAAGACGAATTTGGAATGCAGGTGATTGGAAATGTTTCAATAAATTAGTTAGCCTTGAACCTGAAATAAATCATATTTGATGGTTTTCATGAACGAATACGTGAATCAGGTTAAACGACTTGGAGAAATAATCTAAGGTTTAGAATTAAATCTTGGCTTGGTGGACTAGGCTTGGAATGGATAAAATTCTATCAAATATAATTGAGGAGATAGAATATGCAAACCTCTAGGCTTGTCCTACAACTTGGATATATATATTGGATTTTAGTGAACGGACTCGTTCTCCCGTGCAACGAACGTGTAAATGAGAGTAGGTAAATCTGTGCTTGATGTTTAGAAATCTGAGTGAACGAGCTCGGGTAGAATACCCCCTGTAAATGAATAATGGTTTGACCCTAGGAATTAGGGCGAGCATCGTGCGACAAATTTGTACGATGAATCGCGATATGCTTGAACCTGTACCTATGACCTTGTGAGCTGACCTAGAAATAGGCAGACGACCCTGTGTCGAGTGAATGAACCTGGGCTACCGACTTTACCATATTGCTTGTATAAAGCATCATGACTGGGGAAGCAAGACTTAGGGTTAGACTTGGGAACGATAACGTATGCTAAGTTGACCCGAATAGATGGATGCTAGTCGGTATCAGATTGACCGTGATTAACGGTAGTGCAAATACTTGGTTGAATGAAAATGATATGGAATTGGATTGAACCCTTGAAATTTTCGCAAGTAGCTTGTCCGATTTCACTACCCCTAAGTTTGGTTGACTGCATGTGTTTGAGGGATGCTTCGAATATGTGCACGATCCAAGACTTAAGAAATATGAAATTCGAGTGCTAAGACTTCGCTATCGCTAAGTTGGTTGACATGCATGTGTTTGAGGGACGCTTCGAATATGTGCACGATCCAACGTGCGACAAGCTGATCTCAAAAGCTAGTGCAAGTGAAAATCCTCCTGAACAAGCATAATGACTTGTATATGTTGCCTCAGCCTTAGACCGCTATCTAAGATCGATTGAAACGTGCCTCGTATCATGAAACTTGTCCCACGCCAAGGCGCAAATGAGACTGACTCGGTATACACGCAACACGACGTAAGCATCGAGTAGGAAATTGTGTTCCAATGGATCTAGTGGTACCGATAGCTACGCTTGGGCTAGATTTAAAAATCCGATAGTATGGCTTGCCCTCAGGAAGTCTCGAGGACGAGACTTTTTCTGAGTGGTGGATAATATAATACCTCGTTCCGCTCAAGCGGACTGCCGATTCAAACGGCAAGGTGCAAATGTCCCGACCTGCCTTGCTCAGCGAGGCAACTCGTTTGAGGCAAGGATATCCAGACTTGGTCCCTACAGGAGTTTGGCTCAGGCTTCCAGAGGCTCGCTCGCAGTATCACTGACCGAGGCGGATCATCGCTAAGGTGGGTGGCTACGGTGAACTTGTCTTTGCTTAGCCAGCACACATAAAATATGGAATGATACATGCTAGTCGCTAGGTGAATCACCCCCTGCATGCTAATAAGAATACAACGCACCTAGCTAAGGGAATAATCCCAACTTGTATTGCTTATGCTAGAACATGGAAATGGAATATTGTTTATATGTTCAGACCCTCGCATGCTACCCTTGCCTTGTGCAACCAGACCCGCTATGCCTCGAGTAAAACGATTTGTATATATTCAGTAGTGCACTGTTCACTCCCTAACACTGCACAACCCTAGATAACTTCGCTCGGAAAGGCCCCGTATGGTTTCGCTCGGCTTACCTTCGGGCCCGAGCGAACTTGAATGCAATAAGTTATACAAGTGCCTGCTTGCTTGCTTTTATATATTGCCTAGTTTTAATGCTTGCTGCATAACTATGCCTAGACCGTGAAACACTTTGCTTGTCATGCATTCATTTAGGTTCTCCTCGGAAGACTACCTAATAGTCGTTCCGTGCATGAATAAACCTGAATGTATCCGGGACCGTTAGGTCACTAAGGCAATTCCCGAACCAGGGAACTTGCACCAATCCTGTGATCCAAAAATCCCTGCTCATTGAGCAATACTGTCCTGTACTGAATCAAATGGCTCGTGGAGCCGATACTCAACATTTAGAGTAATCCTGATCCTGCCTCAACAAGTTACAAATATATATATATCCTGACTTGAACTTGTTCCATGTAGCTTGTTCTATATATATATATATCCTGCCCTGAACTTGTTCCTGTACCTGACCTGACCCTGAAGATTAGAGACTTGCATGGTCACAAGACAACTTGGAAACAAGGTTTTAGTTCCGCAGACGGTCGCTGGGGCACTGGCACCGATCTGATCCGGACGAAACTCCTGATAGTCGCCTGCTATAGGACGGAATGCCCTGGGACGTCCTGTTCTATGCGTCGTACGACATTCCGTACTGAGACTAGACCGTCCATTATGGCGCCGTGCCAGTGACCTCATGTTCATATAGATAAGTCATCCTCGCTTAGCGGCTATCCGCGTGCGAGTCACTGCATCGCATCGAGAATAACTAAACACCTGAACGATCTTGTTATAACAACACTTGTGCATAAAGAGCACTTGATCATAGTATGCAACACACCTGATATTTCCTGTAAACCGTGCACCCAGTACGGGATCTCGCACTAAAACGCTTGTGTTTGCATATGCTTTGCCCTGAATGCTTATACATGTTTCTGCTTGAATTAACTTGGTTTGTCTTGGACAGGGAAGGACAAATGGTAAGTTGGTAAGTCTCGCCGTGTTTTCTCTCATGTCGTACGGCGCACTGCGACACGGATTAGGTTATTCAAATCTTGTATGAAACTGATCCTAAGGCAACTAGAAAGACAACTAAATAGTTGGGCACGAAACTAATATTACATGTTTGGATTTGTCGAGCGGGCGAGTAGCCTCCCCACCAGTGCATTCATGTACTGATAACCCACCAGATTGCTTGCAGGGTGCGGGAGAATCTCGTTCGGTGCGGATGCCTCCTTCGTGCGTGCTAAGGCGTGGAGTTCAACTCAGAAGCCTTGGAACGCTACATCCGGAACTGAAGCACATATACAAGACATAATGTTGGAACATCGTCTGAACATCGCCTGAACATCGCTTGTATATCATCCATAAATGTAGCCACTTGGCACGCTTTTATTTTTCAGAGAGAGAGCTCGAGCGACTTGTAATCTCGGCTATACGCCGCCTGTAACACTTGTTTCAATATGAATAAAAGAGCTTGCTTTACTCCAACTTGTGTTCTCATGCTTTCGCTATATTGTCGACTCAGTGAACCTGTTACCGATCGCCTATGCATTCATGATTCTGCTGCACTCGGACAATCTGTGCGACTCTGTGGCTTAGAACTCTTACCGCCAGCCAATGAACCACGACCTTGTACGGGCGCGGCTAACGCTCGTGCGGCATCATGCCCGGATGGGTCAAAGCGATCGTTCCGCGGGAGCGCTGGCGCGGTGATTCTCGCCTAGCGGGAACGACCGATTTGCCTGCGGGAGATCGGGGCATGACAGATCACGCTCGTGCGGCATCACGCCCGGATGGGTTAAGCGATCGTTCCGTGGGAGCGCTGGCGAGGGTGATTCCCGCCTAGCGGGAACGGCCAATTTGCCTGCGGGAGATCGAGGCGTGACATGTTGGTATCAGAGCCTGGCTTCTACGTCTTTGGACTTCGATTCGATATCTCTGTTTTGAAAGCTCGTTCGTGGGTTATGTGCACGCTCTCTCTCAATGCCTCGATGGAATATTCCAACAATAAGTCTAAATACTTTCAAAATATGTTTTGATTGATATGATTGCTTGTCTGGTTGTATGCTGCGAGTGGCCTTTGTGCCAACCTGTGCGAACGCTTGAGAGTATCGCTAGTAGCTTGTCCGATTTTTACTGACTCTAAGTTTGGTTGAATGCATCTATTCGAGGGACGCCTTGAACTAGTGCACCATCCAAGACTTAGGAAAAGATGAAACTCGAGTGCTAAGACTTCGCTATCACTGAGCTGGTTGACGTGTTCACGCTAGAAGTGCACTTCGAAAGTGCGCACGATCCAGTCTAAGCGATATGCTGATTTCGACGCTTGTGCAAGTGAAGATCCAAATGAACAAGTGCAATGACTTGTCTAGGATTGCCTGAAACCCTAGATCACTGCTTGTCCTTAGTAAGTCTCGAGGACGAGACTTTTTCTAAGTTGGGTAGGATGTAATACCCCGTTCCGCTCAAGCGGACTGCCGTTTCCAAACGGCAATAGTGCAGCTGTCCCGACCCACTTTGCCTCAAACGAGAAGCAAATGATATCCAGACTTTGCTCCTACAAGAATTTCGGCTTCGGCTTTCAGAGGCTCGCTCAGACGTATCGCTCTACCGAGGCGAATCATCGCTAAGGTGGGTGGCTACGGTGAACTTGTCTTTGCTTAGCCAGCACACATAAAATCTGGAATATTCATGCTAGTCGCTAGGTGAATCACCCCCTGCATGCTAATAAATCCAACGCACCTAGCTAAGGGAATAATCCCAACTCATATTGCTTGCTAGAACATGGAAATGAAATACTGCTTATATATGTTCAGACCTTCGCATGCTAAGTCCCTTAACAGTTTTATCTCTCGGCTTATCTTCGGGTCCGAGCAAACGTGTTTACTTATGTTCCTTAGAAACGCATGCTTGACTGCTTGAAATGTTACCATGTTTTCATGCAAACCTCGGAAGACTACTACGTAGTCGTTCCGTCCCTGAACGAACCTGCAAGTATCCGGGACCATTAGGTCGCCAAGGCAATCCCCGAACCAGGGGCATGCATCAGGGTAATAAATACTGAACGTGAATCCAATAACGTGACAACTGAATGATAATCACATCAAGTCTACATCTGAACGAGAATCACGTCACGTAACGAACGAATCTCAGCTCTTGGAGCAAACGCTTGTTCAGATCACGAATCATGGATTATCATTCAAGTTGTGGATTAAAACTGACCCTGATCCTGACCTGCATGTCGCGGACAACTCGACAATGAGGCACGGTTCCACGGGCGGTCACTGGGGCACTGGGATCGACCCGATCCGGATGGAACATAACGTAGTAGTCGCTCACGTGATTGACGGGATGGTTTACAGCGTCTCACGTGCTTTCGTTGCATTCTCTACCCCGCCAATTGACTATGGTCCTTTATGGCTATGTCAGCGACTAACGTTCATATAGATAAGTCATCCTCGCTTAGCGGCTATCCGCGTGTGAGTCATTGCATCGCATCAAGAAATAACTGAACACCTGAACGATTATGTTAAAATGACCCTCATGTCTGCATATGCTATGCCTCCTGAATGTTATCCTTGCCGTGCTTGAATTAACGATGTTTGCCTCAATGTTTGCCTTGGACAGGGAAGGAGAAATGGTAAGTTGGTAAGTCTCACCGTGTTTCCTCAAACATCGCACGGCGCACTGCCCGATACGTTAGGCTATTCAATATCTGCATGAAACTGATCCTAAGGCAACTAGAAAGACAACTTAATAGTTGTGCACGAAACCTGTATTACGTGTTTGGATTTGTCGAGCGGGCGAGTAGCTTCCCCACCAGTGCATTCAATATACTGATAATCCACCAGTTTGTATGCAGGGTGCGGGAGAACCTCGTTCGGTGCGGATGCCTCCAACGTGCGTGCTAAGGCCAGGAGTTCCTCTGAAGCCTTGCAATGGTGCGTCCGGAACAGAAGCACATATACAAGACATAATGTTGGAACATAGTCCGAACTCGCCTGTACAATCATTCCACAGTTGTAGCCACTTGGCACGCTTTTACTGTTTCAGAGAGAGAGGCTTGAGCGACTTATAATCTCGGCTATACGCCGCCTGTAACACATGTTTATATCAATAAAAGAGTTGCTTTACTTCAAACTTGTGTTTCAATGCTTCCGCTATATTTGTCAACTCAGTGAACCTGTTACCGATCGCCTATGCGTTCATAACTCCGCTGCACTCGGACAATCTGTGCGACTCTGTGGCTTAGAACTCTTGCCGCCAGCCAATGAACCATGGCCTTGCACGGGCGTAGATCACGCTCGTGTGGTATCACGCCCGGATGGGTTAAGCGATCGTTCCGCGGGAGCGCTGGCGAGGGTGATTCCCGCCTAGCGGGAACGGCCGATTTGCCTGCGGAAGATCGGGGCGTGACATCTGCTGACCAAGTTGACGTTGTCTCAGGTGAAACACATGTGCTTGCGTCAACATCGGACGTTGGGCTAACGGCCACACTGCTAAAACTGGCTCTTGATACGAAACTGCTCCTAGAGACGAAACTGCTCCTAGAGCTGGTAACGCTGGGAATTATTGATATAGTCCTCCCCGCCTCTGCATTTATGGGCAAATAGCTATCATGTGGTCGGAACCCCCATACCTCAAGTATCTTCCACTTGACATCCTACATACATCCTGAGTGTGACTACTTTTCCCACAATAGGTACATCCTGCTGGATTCACCGGGCGTTGTTGATGTTGTCTCGGCTGTCGTTGACAAGTTGTCATTATTTTATCATATGCCACTGGCCCCCGTGGTTTCAAATCACGAATACGAATGCCGGGTGCTGGTCCTCCCCATTGTTCTGTCCGTGAGGCTTCTTCCGATCCACTCTTCTTGATGCCATCCTTTGAGAAGTAAGCTTAACCCTTTTGGCTTCTATCAATACCGCCTTGAAGGTCTGGTAGTCGTGCACCTCTACCATGTGCAAGATCTCCAAGTGAAGTCCCTGTTGGAACCTCATTGCTCTCTCTAACTCAGTTGCCACCATGGTCGAAGAAAATCTGCTAAGTCGACAAAATTTTATCGCATAGCCGTCTATTATCCTTCCAGCTGGCTTGAGGTTAATGAAACTTTGCTACAATTCGCACTGAGCCACAATCCTGATGTACTTTGCCCTAAACCAGGTCCTATAATCTTTCCATGAAATAAAGTGCCTCAATCCTACCTCCATCGTAGCCCACCAATCTTGTGCCAGATCTTGGAGTTGTAGGCGAACCAGGTCAACTTGTTCCTCAGACAAAACCTTAGCCGCTGTCAGAATGGTCTAAATATCCTGGAGCTAATTGTCGGCCATGATTGCATCCTTCGTTCCATCAAAATATCTGGGATTCAGTCTGCTACATCTAATAAATGCCCCAGAATCTTTTCTTCCGCATTGTTTTAGGGCTGTCTGCAATCCTTGGTTCAATATGACATTCTGTTCTTGCTGTTGGGGTCATTGTTGCTAATATTGTTGTTGTTGTTGTTGCACCTCCATCTGGTGTTGTTGGGCAGCCAATAATCCATGGATAATCTCTAGCAAGGTCGGAGTGTCCAGTACTGCCGGCACTGCGGGAGCTACGGGAACACCTGGAGCCTGCTGCTATGTCTCATTCATCGTGGGCTCAACTCGGATCCTTGGTTGGGGTTCCATAGGATTTTATTCTACTAGCAATTATGCCTCTCTTATTACTGCAACATAGGAGGAAGGAGAAGCCCTAAAGAAGAGCACAAAAAATATCAAGAACAGGACAAGAAGGAACAAGGAAATAATCAATCTGGAAGAGTTTAAGCTGAGTATCGAAGAGGACAAATTCAGGATATTAAAGAAAAAAGTTTTGATTGAGACTCTTAGAACTAGATACCCCAAAAGTCTGAAGAACAGACTTGCATGGGCCACCACTAAAATCTTGTCATGTCCCAGAACCAGAATACTGGAGAGCGGGGGAGTGACTAAGCCAACCACACCTTGCAGAATACCAAAGTAAGCTACAATGTGCTAAGATTGTCTAAACACATAGGGGTGCATTATACAATCAAGTCACCTAGGGTCAAGGATCTCTATGTCTCAATCATCAACCAAGAAACAGTAAGAATGTACATGTAAGATAAAGCAGTTAGGCATCTCTAAAGATCTATCAGAATGATCATAAAACTAGTTATGCAGGATGGTATACTAGTACATTGCCAAGAGTACATGTCTGTAAGTCAGCCGTGGTCTGAATAATATACAATCATGTAGAGGAACTAACGTCTAGATAAATTGGCTAACAAGTGTCGCCAGCTAAACGCCAAAAGGTAATACAAAATGATACTCATAGTGGGGAAGAAGAAACACACTCAATTTTCTCGGCGGACATCCTCCTGGTATGCACCATCGGTCAGATACATGACAGGATCCTCAGGCTCTGCTACTAAACCTGGCCAAACAAAACCAACAGAGTCAGGCCCCGATAGCAAGTACCACAAAAAAGAACAAGTGAATGAAGCAGAACCAATAAAGTACATAAAATAGGAAAGTTCGTGCCACAATGGCAAGCATATGACCTCTCATCGGAGCAGTGGGACACCTGTACAACCAAACAAGGACAAGAGGTGCAGCACTACTCCGAGACAGGGTACGACTAACCAATTATAAACACGACGAAGATATAACACATCTATATAATCCAGAGCACACATGCCATAATACAAGCTAAGATATAGATATAATATGCAGCTTCGGTACATGACCTATTGTGACACATTGGCGCAACCCTAAAACTAAACTAGGACAAGGGTTGCACCATCGTACCATAATAGTTCAGGCCCCTAGACTACCAGCACATACACTTTTAGATCAGCCAATCAATCCAACGGCTTGTTATGTAGAGACTGAGTTATCTAAGAGATAATGTATAATAAGTATCCTCAGATCATGCCATTGTTGAACATGAGCTAACCAAACCAAATAAATAAAACTGACACTTGTAGAATAAACCAGTCTCTCGTAGGGCCACTACGCTAAAAATATGGTAGTAGCGGTTCCAGTGTTCCTATAGTAAAATAGTGGGTCGGCATTATAATAGTCAGATACTACACTCCACTAAGGCAGATGATATACATTATCTGTGGTGGCTTTCCCAGAGCGCACTTAGAATGAATCTCTGTGGAAAGGTTCGTTGGCATGATCTCGGGATATCGTTCCTTCCCAATGTTACTACCACTTTTAGTTACCTAATTAGCCCTATGTTGTTGTTGAAATCTCAAGGCGTGGTCACATGAGAATTTCATTTAAGATATCGTCCAAAGTACGGGCATGCTAGATACGAGTCCATGGAAGTCAAATTTGGATTCACCTGAGCATGTAGGAAACATTCATACAATCAATATCCTAGCCACGCTTTGGTAGTTGACTCGCTTATTATGCCCATGCTGGAAAAATAAATTATATATTTATAATATCACACGATCAGAAATTTGAGGTATTCTCGATGCACAACCCAAATATAATCACTTAACACATGACAAGATATGTCACACCTCGGCGCACATTATATCATAAATAATTATTATGCAATAGTGGTATCAACACGGATACAGTATTCGAGTCCAATTACCAAACTTGCAGTTGGTCATATGAGTCTTATCACATAGGGACACTTGGTCCAAATATAATCTTCTCAAAATAGGTACACCGACTATCGATCAATTGGAAGTCTAAATTATGAAATCCATGAATTAATGATTATGCCGCCAAACGTAAGTAAGGGTAAAAGTGTGAACTACTCTGGAGCAGATCCACAATCCTTAAACCAAACAAGGACCGTGATTGCAGATCGTCTTCCGAGCAGAACTACGCCCCTAACTCTATCCAACGAAAAAATGATAAGTTATCTACTAATCTGAGTTTACTCTGGGTTACCACATGGTCTACTAGAATATATAGTCATACTATGCACATAGTCAATTCTATCACATAGCCAGGTATAAAGTCCGATTACTAAGTTTATTCTTCCTTAGAATAACACAACAAGAAGCCATGATCAACCACATAGGGTATGATAAGAATATTCTAAATAAAATAATTAAACCCAAGAAATTGTGGAACGTGTACATATATTACTAGGGTCGCATAGGATCACATACGCACATGAGAAGTGCACGCATGGATTGCCGCATAGGTCAGACCGCATGCACTGATCAGACGCATGAATAACTGGCCGCATGGACGCGCTAGCCGCATGGACAAGCTGGTCACATGGACGAGCTGGCCGTATGGATGAGCTGGCCGCTTGGACAAATTTGCCGCTTGGACGAGCTGACCACATGTACTAGCTGGCCACATGGGTTACTTGCCCGTATGCTCAGGGTTAAGGTCTACTCATTGGGACAAGTGTTGAAGTTACGGGAAATAATTGATGTGTCAGTGATGTGATATAAGGTGACTGCTACAAAAAAGTGTGCTAGAGAGAAAAGACAAAACCAAGAAAAGTTCCAACGCTTCAGAGCCATGCATCTAAGAAAATAGTGGCCGCATGGACGAGCTAGCCACATGAGTATCGGTGCCACATGGAGTTCTCTAGGAATTAGCGAATTTCTTATTCGTTCAGTGAGTGAAAACACAAGGTGTTCAAGGACACATGTGTAAACAGTAGTCATGCGTCCAATAAGATAGACTCATGCTGTTAGTATGCGGCAAGAGTTCAGGACGCATAACCTTCTCGGGCAATATGGCACTCGTAGTCGCATATGCTCACTGGCAACATGCGAACTTTGTCTTCTCCAGACAGCAAGTTCAGCCATGGCGAAAAAAGCTCCAAAAATCCAAAAATTATTTTTTTCATAAATTTTTTATTTTAACTCTGAATCAAGTAAAAAAAGCTGAAATACTTGAAATAAAATGCTCTAACATAAGGAATAAGTAGTTTTCAAAAATACTAAGTTTTAGTAGATCAAAACCAAGGAAAACTCGTATAACACATAAAAAACCTAAACTTGAAACTCAGATCTACAAAGATCTATACATCAAAACACAAAACTCCAAGAACTAAATATGATCAGTAACTCAAGGAGAACATTTTATGTCATATATATTTTAAAATAACGTATATATAAAAATCTAAAAATTAATTGCTTCGTCACTTTGAGCAAGATGTACTTGCCTTGGTGGACTAACAAACCTCTTCCTAGAACCAAGTCTATGGATAGGGCTAAGGATTTCGGTCAAGGAAATCTCTTGAGCGAAAGAGGAAGAAGAAAAATGGAAATGAGGAAGAATGAAAGAAGAGAGAGAAAACCACGTATATATACCAAGTGGAGAAATGAGGTTAGCCCTAGGATTAAGTCATGACACCCTCCAAACAAATCTCAACCATCCAAAATAGGCTTAGTGGTTCCAAGAGTTAATCGGGTCTGGTATCCATCCTATATATGGGTCCTAGCACGGGTCCATGACAATTGCCAAGGTGTTCACTATTGGGCTCCGGTAGTCTCCCACAATAAACAAAAATATAATTAAATAATTATAACATATTTAACAGGAACCAACATGCAAATACATCATGAATGCATCTACAAAAAAAAATTTAATATCGCAAATTTAAGAATACCAAATCTGGGAATGTATGACAGAGCAGAACTATATTGCTCAACACGGGGTATGTTCTAATCCACTGTACACAAAAATATTAGGCTGAGGCTAACTTACCCAAGTTGCTATACTTATCTGTGCGCATATAAATATATTCACTTGCAGCTGCATTCGAGTTCAGCATATCGCTGAGTCTGGATCGTGCACATATTTAAGGCATCACCGAAATACATGCATTTTAACCAAGCTAAGCGATAGCGAAGTCGGACAAGCTACTCGTGAAGTCTTACCTTCGAATTATCGATCGTTTTACTAACTCGTATAATCTGAACTCCAGATCATTTCATTATCATCTATATCAATCCTCAAGATTACACGATGCATTTCTTAAGTTCTCTCATCTTATGAAATTATAACGATACCTCGAGCAAAGTCAATCAAAATCCAAGTTAATTCTAATCCAACTCAAAACCAAGCATTGCACTACCATCATGTACGTATTCCAAGCAATGATTTAATTTATTATTCCAACTTTACTTGAGCATCACCAATTCTTATCATAAGCATTCTAAGTCCTATCGTTTATTCTGTTTGTATCAAACATAACTTCACTAGCGCATACTCCAGTTCCAAGTCCTAACTCTAAGTCTTGTTGTCCCAGTTCTATCGTCTACCTGAATGATGCTCTAAAATTGGTCACGCAGGTTCATCTCATAGCATAGGGTCATCTGCCTAACCACTAGGTCTACTCACAAGGTCATAGGTATAGTTCGAGTTCAAGATTCTCATCGTACAAATTTGTTGCACGATGCTCGTCCCAATTCCTAAGGTTAAACCAATATATATATATATATATATATATATATATATATATATATATATATATATATATATATATATATATGGGTAAACGGGATATGAGCCATAGTGCTCATATTTCTACATTAGCCATGCACATGTGGACCAATAGAAATATAGTGTACTGGTGCACATGGGTGCACATGGTTGCACATGGGATGTAGGACTCTATTCCTATTGGTCCACATGTGCATGACTCATGTAGGAATATGAGCACCATGGCTCATATTCCGTTTATCCTATATATATATATATATATATATATATATATATATATATATATATATATATATATATATATATATTGAGAGTCGTAACTCTCTAATATCTCATAAGCCTTATGTATACATTTTAAAGCCTTATATATATATAGTCTCTTCTTCCCTTCAGGACGCAGAAGGGAAGACTGACACTAGTCAGCCATGTACGCTCATTGGGAGAAACGATTTGTAGGTAAAATCAGTTGGAAGGGGAAAGAGTGGCATCATGTACGGTACTGGATCATTGGAATCGCAATCGTCGGTTTACTCTAGAGCTCTTTTACCTGTATAGTCTCTGTCTGCTACCTATCCTACTCCTACAAGCATTCTTAGTATAGAGCAGATACTCTATAATACATAATTTTTAGAGGTAGCTGAGAGAGATTAAGGAGAGGATGTCTCCTCCTCCTGCTCCTGATAATACCTCTCCTACTGTTAGTCATACTGCCCCTCTAGTGTGTCATGTTGCTCCTCCTCTGGCTAATCATGTTCCTACTTACCGTAGATCATTTTGCTCCTCCTTCGACTACTTATATCCTTCTCCAATTACTCATTCTCCTGCTCTTTTCAGTTTGGATGCATGCATCAATTATTGACTATATTTATGATGGGGTTCATGGGCAGCCAATAGTACCACCCATTACGGTCTTCCCCCCTACAAAGTGATTTTGAATGATATATTTTGTGTGAGTACATAATGATACTTTATTGTGGTGACATTGTACTTTATTTTTATAACATTATTGTACTGTATATATATGTATATTATCATTACTGTGACATTATTATACTGTTTGGGTTATTCTTATTATTTTCTATTATTGTTTATGTTATTTGGATAATGTATTGTCAATATTACTGTTATTATCATTTATATTTTGTGTTATTGGTTATGCATCGCAGGTTTCTTTAAAAATGAAAAAAATTACTTGAGTAGCGACGAAGTAGTGACCAAAATACGATGGATCAATGATGGAATCATGAAAATTTTCTTGCAGCGTCGGACTAGCGACTATCTAAAGACGATTGGCGATGAAACGACTAATTATAGTTGTCACTATTAAGATAAATTGAGTGTCTGATACACAAATGTATCAGAGTTGGTTGATATTTAGGTTAATAAAGTTGTCGCAAATATAACGACTTATGGATGGGTCGCTCTTTCGTCGTTGACTTTTCGTCGCTAGGTTAGTCGATATTTTGTCGAAGCAGCTACGTCTTAGCGATAGAAATAGACCAACAACATATATCTTGTCAACGAAATCTTTCGATCGATTTTTTGTCGCTATTTTGATTTAGCGATGAAATTTTTTGTTGCTATTTTAATTTTTTTTGTAGTGCTCGTCAATAACCCACTCGACAATCTACTGACTCCGACAGTGACTATTGGAAACCTGGGGTGAACATATTATCCGGACTATTGGAAACCTGGGGTGAACATATTATCGTTGACTATTGCGTGTTAATTAGAATCCTAGAATAGTACGATTATGATATCTATAGGATTAGATTTCATATCTAAAAGGAGGATACTGGTATATATTGAACTACGACAATGATAACCCCCTAACATACGTGTATATTTAAAATTAACCTTCTTTTTATATATTTTACATCCACTATGCGCCCAACAAACAATGAACATACAAAGGAATTGGACATTTGTCTAAAGGACTCCATCTACGATGCTAAACTAGAATATGATTATGAAGATAAAAGAGTTATTTGTATTTAACACCCCCCCCCCCCCTCCCCTTCCGCCTACCCCCCACCCCCACCCCCACCCCCACCCCACACTTTAAATTTTATTAGTACTACCCCCAACGCCCCAATTTAATGTTGGAGGTAAATACAAGAAACACTTGAAAAATGCATAAAATAGAGGATGGGGGTAATAGTAATTAACTAGAAATTGGGAGAAAACAGAATTCAGGATTAGTAATGGAAGATAAATACAAATAACTCAAGATAAAATAGCATATGAGAGAGAGAGAGAGAGAGAGAGAGAGAGAGAGAAGCTAGGGTTATGGCGTAATTCTCCTTATTATTGATATGATAATTTCCATAATTATTATTACAAGTCGAGTGCCAAGCATTAGAAGCTCCTCGGACCTTGACGTTGTTTTGGCTATACCTAACCCCCCTGGTTTATACGACATGCTTGAACCTCAGTAGGTGCTTGGAATCCCCCACGGCCTTCCACCAAACACGAGCCCAATATAATCTCTCCTTCCCATCTTCCTCCGCAGCCAGCTTCATGTTCCACTGCGCACCGTCCCGGTTGCCGCTCGCTTCCTCGGTCCAGCGGTGATGCCCGTTCACTACGTGCTTGAAGACGAGGCTCGTGCCCCTTCTCTGGTTGTGCGTGGCGACAGCAAACTCTCCAAGCGTCTTTATCCAGTTCGTGGTCGGGTCCTCTATGATCAGCCACTCGCCCACCTTGGCTGGCGGCGGTGGGTCCATCTCTGTAGAGAGGGCGGAGATAGTATCGGCATGAGAAAGAATGGCCACAACAAGGAACACTGGAGCGAGGAACAAGGACCTCATTTTTTTTTTCCTTTAAGAGTGGAAGTCTATGTGATGCTGTTGTTAGTTAGCTACATCCCATGCTTATATAGAGGGAGACATGAGAAGTGTATTCGGGGAATTTAAAATTCATGATAATATTAAATTCTTCCATTTTGTTTCACTTCCACGTCTTTGGGAATCTAAAGTTCTTGTCTTCAAATTCCTTTCATGTAACTAACAGTATGTTAAAACTATTTCAAAGCATCGTCCGAGTTAATTATCAAAATTTAGAAGTCGCCCTAGTGTTACTGAAGCGGTTGACCTTTTACAAAGAAAATAAATAAATAAAAGAGTAACAAAAATCTAAATTTGAATTTGAATTTCAAACATGCATATGCTAAATTATAAATGCATGTATATTATATAGTAATTTATATAAGAAATGTTTTTATAATAGCAAATTTTTAATTTTTAATTTTCAAACTAATGTACTCAAGGTTTTAACAATATATCACACTTTAGTACCACGTCATAGCTATGTCATCGATATACTTGGTTTAGGAACCTATACAACAATGTATAAATAACCCAACCGAACAAATTATTTATTTATTTATTCAATATTGATTTACTTGTGTTGGCATTTAATTCTTTTCTTTGCTGACAAAATGAGCAATTCCGATGTTATTTTATTTTATTTTATTTTTTAATTCAAATATATTATATTATCTTAGTTAATATATTTGTTAGAATTTTAGTTAAATTTGGTCATTAGTTACCCAGTACTATCTTTCCATGTTAAGACAAATTTCAGGTGTGTGTATTTCAATATTTGGTCTATCATATATCAATTTGTTCACATTATGTGACAGCTCAAATGATGATTATGATGGGGGGAGTGTTCCTAGTGAGCGCAAGATTCACATCTCACAATAATTCTTGCATTTTTTTCACTCAATTTCATGCAAAAATCCATTTGGATCTAGGCTCATTAGCTCGGACTCGGTCTCAAATTCATTTCATGCGAATTCTTTCTGCTAGTAATGTGATTGATATCATCCTCACGAATCCTTCCGCCATTAGCTTTACTATGTTACCAACATCTTAATCGCTTTTGCTATCTCTTTATGAGCTTGACTCATACAAATGAGTTCGATCATCGTAGACTTGTACAGATTTCTCCGAAATTTTATAATAATCTCAAAGCAAGATTTTATAATTTTAAAATATCAAAAATCTCATCAAAATTCAAGATGGACATTATAACAAGTCTTATGTATACTAGGTTTCAAAGCTTAAAATTTTTGATAGAGAGCAGCGCAACCAATGAAAGAGGAGGATTAGTCTGAATGTTTAATTTGTCAATCTAGAATAAGTTTTGACTGAACAAAAACATGTGATTCCAGATACGAGTAACAAGCAAGCTATTGCTAATATGATTATTTCTCTACAACAATGAAAAAACGATAATAGCCTCTATAATTTGTTAATTCTCAATTTCTTGGAGGATTCATTGGTCGAATCCTATAGTAAAAAGGCAAAGGATAGAAACATCTGGGATTCTTTGGAAAAGTAGTACAAGAACATTGAAAACATGTCCCAGGTATAATTTATCAACAAATTCAGGACTATGGAATTTAAAGATGAAAAGATGATGATGCCCTAGGTGAAGGAACTCATGAAGATTTAACATAAGCTAGAAGAAGAAACTTTGCCTCTAATAGAAAAATTCACGATGGAAGTAATTATGTCTAAACTCTCTACGAGCTGGGATCAGTTCTCTATCGATATGTACCACAAAAAGGAGGAAATAAAACTTGAGGATCATATTCATATTCCTATTAAGGATGAAACCAGAAGCAAGATCAAGGTAAACTATTTGCCCAAACACTTTATTAAGGCAAAAATAGTCTATTCTGGCATTAGAAGGGTAAACAGAAAGAAATATTCAACCACAAGGACTTCAAGAATTTGGAAGTGATCTTTATTACTTCCTTCAAGACTCTAGGGAGGACGAAGCTTGCTTCAATTATGACAAATAAGGGCCATTTCAACTGGGTCGACCCTGAGTTCATGGGTGCCCTAGGCGAATTTTCAAAATGGGGTCCCATATATAATTTTAAAAATTTAAAACTAAATAACAACCACTACACAACTATTGTTTTGTTTTAAAGAAGCCCATGGTTTATACTAGTTCATTATATATATATATATATATATATATATATATATATATATATATATATATATATATGTGTGTGTGTGTGTGTGTGTGTACTAAACTAATTTTTTGGGCCCTCCAGGACCGTGGACCCTGGGCGGTTGCTCTGGTTGCCATGCCCCAGGGACGGCCCAGCATTTCAAAAAGGAATGTAGATCCAAACCAAAGCCAAAATCGAAGGAACACAAGGTAGGTGAGATTAACCTTATTTCGATATGATTATGTAGGAAGAATCATTTGTCGTTGACACAGCCTAGTGGGTAGAAACTGTGGCCTCCTGCCATGCACATGTGTTCCATAAATGAGTTATTTTCCACTTCACCGGAGAAGGTTTCAATGGCGACCAAGATGCAAGTTGAAGGAAAGAGAATCAGGACAGTGGTGATGAAGCTGACTTTAGAGAAGTCACTCATAGTATAGTACGTGAAGCATGTTCATGTTGTCGCAAAGAACATGATCTCTAGAAGCCTATTGTGCAAATGGTGGCTTAAGGATGGACATAAATATTGGTTAAATAGTAACGTTCTTCAAGGGAACTTACTTCAATAAAGCCTTTTGTACTAAAGGGACACTCAAACTTCATCTTGTACCTCCAAATGATTATATTAACGAAGTCTCATTTATAGTTATTCTCATGAGTTGTGGCATAATAGACTAGGATATTTTTTATATAAAAAAAGAAACAAAATATCTAGTTTAGGCATTATCTCTAAATGAGGGGGTAAGGAGGTGAAGAAACATGAAGTTTGTTGATTACACAAAAATTATAAGAAAGTCGTTCAAGTGGGCGAACCAAATGACAAATCTTCTAGATTTGGTACACTCATATATCTGTGACTTCAATTAATTCTCCATACAAACTGAGATAAATTATTTTCTCACCTTCACTATTAATTTTTTGAAGTACACTTTTGTCTACCTCCTCAAGTTAAAATATGAAGTGTTCAAGAAGTTCAAAGACTTCAAGGTAGGGGTTGAATAAAAACTGAGTCAACAACTAAGAGATTCAATAGTAATATAGGCAGAGAGTATCATTCTCACATATTTGAATTATTCTATAGAGAACATGATAATTTGACTCTTATACTTGATGCTTTAAGGATTAAGCATTGGTAGATTTTTTTAATTACTAAATATTGATGGGTTACACACATATCTTCGTTGTTTAATATATGGTTTTAAACTATAGGTTGATTCCTTAATTATTGATGATATTAGTTTTAGAGAATAAATAACAGGGTTTAAAATTATGATTGAAAGATCTTCGATTAATCTAGACTATAGGCTTCGATGATTGTGTCCACTAGTGATCGAGGAAACAACATTTTGATAAAAATGATGAAATTATGATTCTAAGGATTTAACGACCTATAGGATATAATATGATTGAGTAAAAGTTTTGAAATAAGAATTGATAATTTAAGAAAGAAAATAAATTTGGAAAGATCTTCGATTAATCTAGAATATAGATTTCGATGATTGTGTCCACTAGTGATTTAGGAAACGACATTTTGATAAAAATGATGACATTATGATTAAGGATTTAACGACCAATAGGATAGTATATGGTTGAGTAAAAGTTTTGAAATAAGAATTTATAATTTAAGAAAGAATAAATTTGGATTAAAGGTAAAGTTTATATGAATGTCTAAGGTGATTTCTCTTTATGCTTAAGGATTAAGTTATGTTTATTGAAGATGGATGATGAGATAACATGTTGAGGATTTTGAAAATTATGAAGGATGGTGGAGGTTATGATTAAAAAAATTGAGGTAAAAAATTTGTTTCGAGGAATATGGTTGAGTAATAGTGATTATAATGACTTCATGTTGTGATAATTATTTAAATTTCATATTTGAGGACAGGTTTTCGAAGGAGGTAATTTCTAGGCTAGGTGGTTTTGATTCTAATAAAATCTATACTCTCCTAGAAAGTGCAAACTTATATATTTTAGCTAATTTGTGACTTTTTAACCTAACTAGAGTATTTACAGGGTAGGTGGTTTTGGTTTCGGTTTACAACTTTTAAGACTTTAGAGACATCGTCTCGGTAACTTTAATCAATTAAAAATCACCAAATTTCAATTACGTATTATGTTAAAGTATTAATCAAAGTATTCTAGTAGTGGATGACATACTAACTATGCTTGACCAGCATCTATCGAGGAGTCTACGGTTATCTGAGCCTTCCCCTGACTGATCCAGACCCCGACTAAGCCCGGTAAGCACCAAGGGACGGCCTGATTGAGCCTAATGATATTCAAGTAACTATACGAGGGGGCCTCTATTGTCCATCTTCGACTAGTAAAATGCTCGAGATGAGCAATTTACTCATTAGCGATGTTGAATGTAACGGACTACCAATGAACCAGTGATGAACGTCATATTAGATAAAGAATAATTATGTATACATCTCCAAATAAGTCATTATAATGCAAGGGTAACCCCCAAGAAATACAAGAAAACATGACGATGGGTTACCTACGGACAATCTGTTATTGAATTAAGTAAAAATGATGGACTTTCCATTCCTAACTGTCGACACTTGAGAATCTAATATTTTGATTAGTAACGAGCATTTTGTCGCTAAACATTTTTTATATCACATTTTGAATTCCCTCTCAAAACTCTCTCACACCTGCTTCCAGAATTCCCCTCCCTTTGCCTCACACTTTGGTGCCCTTCCGATCACCTCCTCCTCACTTTTTTACCGTTGACCCGTGGCCCCATCACCTCCTCCTCCTCACTCTCTCCCTTTAGCATCCCCACCGATTGGCAACCCCCTCTCACTGTCTCATATCTCTCTTCTGTAATCCCCTATTAACCCATCCATCAAACCTTCTTTCTCTCTCTCTCTCTCTCTCTCTTCGGTGAGCCCTTACTCCATCCCTTCCACCATAATCCCTCTACTATAAAATGTGTCAAAATAGCAAATGCAGTCAGCGACGAAATATGATCCATCACAGACTAACAATGAACTAGCGACTTATTGACAACGGTTATGTGACTCTAAAATGCAAGCCCAATATTTTGACCCTAATACGTCTCAAAGGCATCAACATTTACCTAGTGATATCTTAGTGATGAACTGGCTTCGTAGCTACGAATAATTAAATTTCTAGACATAGACTACTTTCTTCATATCCAAACGAAAAACCAAAATTGGCCCATCCCTCCCCTCAAACTCCCTCATCCGCCTCCCTCCTTCTTTGATGGATCATTCCCGGGCCATCTTTTGTACCCCCTCATCCTTCTCCTGACCTAGGCACTCTGAGGGGGAAGGTCAAGGTTAGGGTGGAAGGCGGTAATGCACGTGCCCTCCTTCCGAACCGACGCCCTCCTTCCGAACTTGCGCCCTCCTAATCCTCTCAAACATGACCCTCTCCCTCCATCTACGGCAAGCCCCGCGACCACGAGCTCCACTTCTTATATATCATCATCTCCTCCTCCACCATCGTCTCTTAGAGGTTTGAGATCTATAACCCTAGATTCTATAATTTTTTAAATTCCAAATTTTTCTAAATTTTCTATGTTTGAAGTTTGATATATATAAATGTCTAACTAGTAGAAAATTTGAAGAATTTTAGATAAATTATTTAGTACATTTTTACATGTCTATATCAAACAATTTTTTCTATAGGAAATGAAATTCTGACATAATTTTCCCGTGGATGTGTCATTTTAGAAACTGGAAGCTATTGTAGGACTGTATGCACTCATGGTTAGGTAGTACATTTATTATCAATGGACTTCTTGCAATATAGGCCATTTTGAAAATTATAATACATTGTAGAATTGTGTGGCCGATCTTAATACCCTAATCCTAATTAATGGTATGGTGGGCATAGTGACGTATTCTGTCATTACGATTTGGGTTATTAGAACTAAAAATTTGGACTTTCCTGTTCCCCCATATTTACTTATGGTCATAGTCACAAGTTCGATGTTTGAGAATAGTTTGGCGAGATAAAAAAAAATTAGTATATAGGGATATGACTAGAAGAATCCATTATCACATTTTTTGGCCTTCATTTAATAGGATTTTTCATTCAAGTATTAGGAATATAAGAACCAAATCATTAGTATCCACAATGAATTCTACTACTGGTGTTAATAATTTTTCTTTACATCCCTAATATTTATATTATTGTGTTTATATTTACAAGTATAGCTTTGTATAAATTAATGTAGTTGATCAAATCATATGATGAATGAACTTAAAAGCTATTACAAAACTGTATGATATCAAATATGTACCTTGCATTAAGCTTAATTTATAGATTGCAATAAAATTAACAAATAGGCTTCGTTGTTAGCATTAGACACCTTAGAATCTATAAGGTTCATAATTAGAATAAGGCTCAAGTGTGGACCAGAGAGAATGGGTTAAGCTTCAAAGCAACATAATTATCCATTATAAAAAGAATTCTTCTCAATGGTCTAGGATACAGTTGGATTGCATTAGAATTTGTTTGTCCTTTCTAAGTGATTTCCTTCTAGAGAAACAATATTTCTTATGATTATAAAATTTCAATATAGAAAAAACTTGCATATGTAGCAAAAAAAAAATAGTTTTCAATTTACAAGAAGGATCTCTATCTAATCTATTTGTGTAACATAAAGATAACCACATTCTAAGTTAGAAATAGAGATGTAACATGATATATTCAAAGCAATGGGTTGATCTTTTGGTGTATAAATCATAATTTGTATCTAAAACATATTTTTGAATATATATGATGCAAAATCATCCACAACTAACAAAATGATGAGTCGATACTTAGTTAACTTTACGTGAATGTACAATTGGCAATATGAGAGCAAGATTAGTCTGAATGATGATTTTAAGGCGAGCGAGAAAATTTTCAAATATACCAGTAGTCAACATGATTTCATGGATGTTAGGTTCTTCAAGTTCCATTGTGTCAAATGTTATAATAGGCCATCAAAGAGGTAGATTTTGTAAGGGGGAATCTCTACAAGAAGGGTTTCATACATAACTATAAGTAGTAGATGGCTAAAAAAAAACCTTTTTCAACAATATAAGTCCTACTTTGATTTGGAGGTCAGAGAGTCCACTCTTGGAGATCAATTCAAACATCAGCGATGAAACATAGTACGGAAGATAGTATTTGATGTGGTCAGACCTAGTTTTGATTCGAAGAATTTGAATCCTGATGTAAATAAGTTCTATGATATATTCAAGGATGTCAATAATTTGATAAACCCAGGTTATGATTCTTATTTTTTTCATATTGTTGGTGATATGGTTGTTGAACCTCTAGTCTAATTTTAATTTATCGTAATAATATTATGACCGTATCATCTAGTTCGTTAGAGAATTATTGTCGAAAGGATCAAATGACTTGCATAAAAAAGTTATGTCTAAGTTGATGATAAGAAAACTCGGATTAGGCTACAAAAAAATAGATTGTTGTTGCAACAACTGTATATTATACTATAAGAAGAATAAGGATAAAGATACATGTACTTTCTGACATGCGGACCGGTATAAGCCATTTCAGGGCAAAGGAAAATCACTCAGAGAAGCAAACATATATCCCTATAGGTACATATAATTATTACCGGTCATAAAGATGTTGCATAGGTTGTATATATCCACAAATACAGCCCAAAACATGACATGGCATAGTAAGGAACATAATAAGAATGAAGAAGAATTATCTCACACTTCGATATATAATCATTTTGATCGGTGCCATTCGAATTTTATTGTGGAGTCTATAAATATCCGAGATATCTTTTTATGGATTCACTCCTTGCAGACTGTCTACAAATCTCAGTATTCTTGTTGGCCGTAATTTTGATCCCTTACAATCCATTACCATGGATGTACATAAAGACTTCTTATATATTTATGACACTTATCATACCCGATCCCTAAAAAATAAAGAAAAACATCGATAACTATTTACAACCATTGATCGATAAGATAAATCAATTAAGGCAATTCGGCACCCAAATGCGTGATATCTCGAAGAAGTAAAACATCCAGATAAGAATGACACTTAAGTGGATCATCAATAATTTTCTAGCATAAAGGATGTTATCGGGATAGAGTAATCATGGAACTAGGCCTTGTCTGATATGCATGGAAAAGAGTAAGGCATTCTATCTTGAGCAAGGAGGAAAAGCATATTTTTTTACTGTCATCGTCAGTTCTTATGTGCATCGCATCCGTAAAGAAAGAACAAAGATACCTTTATAGATAGTAAGTAAGACCTATCTCCTCCCTCATTGAGATTGACGGGATACGTGGTTTGGTAAGATGTGAAGGTATCTACTGACTGTAATGGAAGACCAAGATCAAATTATGAGTTTGACGGTGAGGGATATGATCAAAAGAAGTGCTTCAAGTCAGTTGCCAACAAAAGGTTGAGGGATATAATCAATAACCAGAAAGCTTTGGCCTTAAATCCTTAAAACTAGCATAATGAGTGGCTGAAGAAGGAATTTTGGAAGAAGTTGCAGGAGGAGATAGCCATATCAGAGAACGTAAAGGTGTTCCTTGCTAAGGTTGGTATCCAAATGGGTGGATCAGTCCCAACGGCCGAGCATCTTTTATGGTTGGTACATATAGTCATTAAATTATGTATAAATTTTATATTTATGTATTCATTATTTACTTAACTATTACATTAAGAGAAGGCCGCTAAGGCAGGGGTGGATCTGAACACCGTCGTCTTCTGTAATATCTTCTATGCGCACCCATAAGAGGAAGAAGGAAGGGAATCTAGTAGACGAACGAACTACTAAAGCATATATATATATATATATATATATATATATATATATATATATATATATATATATATATATATATATATATATATATATATATATATATATATATATATATATATATATATATTATTTTAGTATATTTTAATCAAAGTGAGAACTCAACTTTGGGCAAGAAGTGTCTAATAAGTGTTTTGTCCATGCAAGATAAGAATCAACAATTTCTAATATAGTATCCAATCATAACCAAGGTTAAAAATTTATTACACAAATCCTAGAAGAAAAATAATATAGCATAACCAGTTAGGATATACTCATGATATATATATATATATATATATATATATATATATATATATATATATATATATATATATATATATATAGGCTGACTAGTGTCAGCCTTCCCTTTAGCATCTTGAAAGGCCCGACTCTCCAATGCATCATCAGCCACATATGATCACTAGGAGGATAGATTTATGGGTAAAAGTTGCTAGGAGAGGAAAGAGTGGCAGTATTTATGTTACCTGGCCGTTGGTTTCACAACCATCATTTTACTCCAAAGCTCCTCCACCTTCGTAATCACAGTCTGCTACCGGTCCTACTCATACTACTCCTACTAACATTCTTAGTCTAGAGCATACATAGATTATGATATATGATTTTCAGAGACAACTGAGATAGATTACAAAGAGGATGTCTCATCTTCCTGCTTTTGACGGTACAACTCCTACTATTACTCATGTTGCTTCTCTTGCAAGTCATTTTGTCCTTCTCTGGCTACTCATGCTCTTGCTTTTACGGTGACTAATGTTGCTTATCCTCTAGCTACTTATGATTCTTCTCCTCCAATTACTCATGCTCCTTCTTCGGTCATTCTGGACGTCATGCAACAAGCATTTACTACATTTATAATGGAGTTCATACGCAACTAATAGTACTAACTGTCGTTGCTGCCACCTTACCTGCAGGTTAATTATGTAATACAGTTTGAGTGATATACTTATTGATACTTTATTGTGGTCACATTTTACTTTATTATTGTGAAATTATTGTATTGTATAGATATGGATATTATTATTTTCAGTATATGAGTACGTGGCCAAGTCCAACCTATGATGCAATATTAGTGGTAATACGTTGTCTAAACCTCAATATTAATTTTAAATCCAGAAACATAATATCTCTTTCCTCACTCACAATAACTATTCAATTTATAAATATAATACATTGAACAACATTCGGGAACAAACTCGCTAAATATTTAAGATCAAAGAAATATATTGTCTATCTACAATCTAAAATCGGCCTCAAAAAGCATCTCTATCTCCAACCAAGGTCCATAATATAGAGCAGCAGATATGTAGATCAGCAAAGCACCTAAAATTGTTAACATATTCAGTCAAGATTGGAGCAAGATCACCATAACACTAAGCTACACAATATTATATACAATTATGAAAGAACAACATTATAGAAAGATGAACTATAGACATGCTACGGTATGACGAGAAGAGTACAACTATGACATGGTAACATTGTAAAATTATACTCAAGAAAAGATGAACAACTAGGCAAAATAGCTACAAGAATCAAGTCACTTGTACAGTATTTTTAGAATACTAACTTTCCATATGTGGATGGTCTGGGACATACGTCAGTCATACATGTAGTGCACGACTAATATTATTCAGGTTACAAGAAGGGATTTATATAGGAAACATAGATCACATGGATACTCAAAGCATTTCCCCACCCATAACTCACAAGGAAACATGTTCACTATTGAACGATACAGGTAAACAGGATAAATAAGTAATCATGAAGTAATTAAATTGAACAATTATAATAATGGTGAACATAAACAAGTAACTCGAGAAGGACTAACACACATGCACAAGTAATATTAATGGTGAACCAAGAACAACGATAACATGATATATGAAGACGTAATAATGACATAAATATACATACAATACAATATAAAGGTAACATAGGTCATATTGATACTTACCTTAGCCTTCCACAGATGGTAAATATGACTGTTGACAAGGTGGACCCAAGCACTTCGCTATTAATCCTAAATCTAGAGAATCCAAAATTCTATCAAAATTTATTATTTGATTTAAACCATTGTACATAAATTTTAAATGGGTTTCAAAGTAGTAATATCTATATTATTTAGTTAATTTCTTCTTGTAAATAATACGGTATATATTAAATAAATTCAATTAATTTTGAAATTAAACTATGTTTTAGTTCTTTTTGTCATCTTTCAGAAAAACTAAACGTATCGCATTTTCGTATTCGTTAACTCCCGAAATTGCAAAAATATCGAAACACATTCTTTTTATGGACACCTGATACTCTAAATTTTTTATAAAAATTACTAGTTTAAATTAAATCTATTAAAAATATATATTATGAAATATTATATTGATACAGTTCTGGTAAAAAAATGAAGGTAAAACGGAATCCGGGGCTAGAAGATATGTCCTTTAAAGTCGTTATGGTTGCTGAAAAAATGAGGCTAATTTTGTGGCAAATTTTGGGCTGTCTTGAATAAAAAAGAGGGCAGCTTTGGGGAAGAAAAATATGAGATATGATTTTATTTCATAAGTTTAGTAGGTATATGTAATGGATAAAGGTTACTTAATTTGGATATGATTAGAATTTAATTAGTTTGGATATGATTAGGATTAGTTAATTTGGGTAGAATTAGAATTAGTTTAAATAAGGATACGTCTAAATAACTAAATATTAGGAACTTATTAATCGTAAGGATTGCTAGATTTATTTAAATGTAGATATGATTTAATTCAAATTCGGTTATAAGATTAGGATATAATTTAGAATCATAATTAGTTAGGATCAATATAAGATTTGAATAGATTAAGTTGTTTACATTTTCTTTATATTTATCTCAATTCTTTCTTATATTGTCCACAAAATTTAAAAGTCTAAAATTTCAATCAAAACCTAGAATCCTCAAATATCAAAACTTTAAATCCAATCCTCAACTGAAAATATAAATTTAATATTCAAAGTGTTAATTTTTTTAATCCACCTCTTTCTAATCTTCTTAAATTCCTCAAAATACCCTTATTTTTCTTATTAATACCAATTATATAATTTTCTTTAATCAATTTCCCTTACTCATAACAATCATAAATCCTCCAGTACTTCTAACCAACCTTGATTATATCATCCTACAAAAATACAATTTATATCATCAAAGTATCCCCATGTTTACAACCATTGGATCTTGTTAAGTCATCTAATTGTAACCGTTGATTTAAATGGTTCAAATCAATGGTTAAGATTAGATGACTTAAACAAGAATCCAACGGTTGATAACATGGGGATGCAAAAAATCAGGAATGTGGATCCCTCCTCATATATATATATATATATATATATATATATATATATATATATATATATATATATATATATATATATATATATATATATATATATATATATATATATATATATATATATATATATAATTGAAATCACACGGCCTATATAAAGAATACAATTCACATATTTAGTACATCTAGTCCTAGTCATTTCCTAATATCAATCAATCTTTATCATGAATGAGTATCTCCTAATCGCAGGCTCGTAGTAGTATGGCTAACATAAATACTACTACGAGTTCATATAATTTAATTACAAAAACTAACTTGCATGTGCCACAATAAAAATTTGTCCCGACCCACTCCTACTTTTCGGGATACGAGTACGTAGCCATGTCCAGCCTACACTGCAACATCGGCGGTAGTACACTATCTAGACCTCGATATCAATCTTAAATCCAAATACATAATATTTGATCATAAATTAATCTCTTTACTCACTCACAATAACTATTCAATTTACAAATCTAATAATACATTGAACAACATTCGAAAACAAACCCGCTAAATATTTAAGATCAAAGAAATATCTAGTATATCTACAATCTAAAATTAGCCTCCAAAAGTATCTCTATCTTCAACCATGGTCCATAATGTAGAGTAGCAAGTCACCTAAAATTGTCAACATATCCAGTCAAGATTGGAGCAAGATCAACATAACACTAAGCTACAGAATATAATATACAAGCATGAAAGAACAACAGTATAGGAAAAATAAACTATGGACATTCTACGGTATGACGAGAAGATTACAACTATGATATGGTAATAGTATGAAAGTATACTAAAAAAATTAACAACTGGACAAAATAGCTATAGGAATCAAGTCACGTGTACATTGAGGGGTACTTCATGATACATTGTAGTACACCTCTTCAAGCTTCCTCTAGGTCCAATGGGTGCTCTCCCTTCAGTTGATCAATGCCAAATGATGCACTCTAAAAACTGTGAAACACACTGTATGTAACGATTTATAGGACACATACTGTCATTTTTGCAGAAGTATCTAGAAATGGATATGAATTACTATCTGCATCATCGTTCGTGGATGTACAACCATCATCCTGATGACATGTGCGGTATACGGGATGAATTCATTGAAGGTGTACATCAGTTCCTGCAGTTCGCCAAGGCGTTCCCTCAGTACATGGACGGTACCAAAATTAAGTGTCCGTGTGTGAGATGTGGCAACTTGAAATATCATCCAGAAGTGGAAGTCATATATCATTTGTACTCGAAGAGCTTCACGCCAAATTACTATCAGTGGACCACGCAAGGAGAACTTGCGTCTTAGCATCGGAGTCGGAGCCTTATGTGGAGCCGTATATGGATATCCACGACCACGCTGCTTATGACGACGGTGGGTGAACATGGTTTTTGATGCGGCAGGACCTAGTTTTAATCCGAACAATTATGATGCAGCTGAGGAGGCACCGAATGTCGATGCTGCAAAGTTTATGGAGTTGCTGGAGAATACAAGGACTCCACTATATCCTGGTTGTGAGGATCATTCACCGTTGGAGGTACTTACAAGATTATTGAGCATCAAGTCCGATTTTAATATGTCGCAAGAATGCTATAATCGACTGATCGATTTGATTATAGAGATCTTGTCCGAGGGTGCAAAGTTGCCTAAAGATTTTTATCGATCTAAGAGGATGGTGAGATCGTACTGGATGAGATACGAGAAAATTGATGCATGTTGCAACGGGTGCATGTTGTACTACAAAGACGACAAGCATGAAGATGCGTGCAGATTTTGTGGTGCTGATCGCTACAAGGGCACTGGTAGAGAAAATTTTGTCGGTGCAAGGAAGCCTACTAATTCGATGCACTACTTGCCTTTGACGTCGCGGTTACAGAGATTGTTTATGGTTAAGGAGACTTCAGAAAATATGAGTTGGCATAGGCAAAAACAGATCGAAGGAGTATTGGATCATCCATCCGATGGAGAAACATAGAAACACTTTGATCGAGAGTATCCAAATTTTGCTTCGGATCTGCGTAATGTCAGATTGGAGCTCTCCTCTGACGGATTTGCCGCATTTGGACTTTCGGGTTCCCAGTATTCATGTTGACCTGTGATCGTCACCGTATAATCTACCGCCTTGGATGTGCATAAAGACTCCGTATATGTTTCTAACCGTTATTATCCCGGGTCCGAATAATCCAAAGAGGAACATCAATATATATTTACAGCCTTTAATAGATGAGTTGAATCAGTTGTGGAAAGTAGGTGCCAACACGTACGATATTTCTAGAAAGCAGAATTTTCAGATGAGGGCAGCACTTATGTGGACCATCAACGACTTTTTGGCCTATGAAATATTATCGGGATGGAGCACTCATGGTCGTCTCTCATATCTGTATTGCATGGATCGTAATAAGGCTTTCCGTTTAAAACACAGAGGCAAACCGTGCTTCTTCGATTGTCATCGACAATTTCTGCCGAAGAATCATCCATACCGAAGAAACAGAAATACTTTTTGCATGGGCGTTGTGGAGAAGGCCAATCCAACGCCAAGGTGGTCCGGATACACGATATGGGAAGAGGTAAAAGATTTACCAAGTGCTATCGAAGAGCCTGCTAAGGGGTACAAGTGTGACGGATTTGGTCGCACCCATAACTGGACGAAGAGGAGTATATTCTGGGATCTGTCATATTGGAGCACCAATCTGATCAGACATAACCTTGATGTCATGCATATCGAGAAGAATATGTTTGATAACATAATTAATACTGTAATGGAGGTAAAGGGGAAGACAAAAGATAATCCGAAGGCCAGGTTAGACTTAGAAGAAATATGTAGACGTCCTGCGTTGCATTTGATAGAGGAGGGGAATGGAAAGTTAAAGCAACCTAAGTCAGTTTTCTCACTGGAGAAAGAGGATAAAGGGAGACTTTATAGGTGGATTCAGGGTCTAAAGTTTCTAGACGGGTACGTGTCAAACTTGAAAAGATGCGTCGACCTCAAGGAGAACAAACTGGCGGGTATGAAGAGCCATGATTATCACGTATTAATGGAGAGGTTAATTTTGATTGCATTTCAGAAATTCTTACCGCAGGTTATTTGGGATCCATTGACAGAGCTCAGCATATTCTTCAGAGATCTTTGTTTTACTAAGTTGCTCGTCGATCGTCTAGAAAAGCAAGAGAAGGACATTGCGGTAACACTGTGTAAGCTCGAGAAGGTATTTTCTCCTAGATTTTTCGACTCTATGGAGCATTTGCCAATTCATCTTTCCTATGAGGCACGTGTTGGTGGTCATGTCGGTTATCGGTGGATGTACCCGTTCGAGCGACATCTGAATCACCTAAAGAGAAAGGTAAAAAATAAGGCACGGGTTGAGGGCTCTATTTGTGAAGCTTAATATATGTCACAACAAGTCACATGCAGTTCTATATCTCATCCACAGCACAAATAATAGAATAGTGGAAATCAATAACTGAATATCAAAGAAGCAGTCTCAAATAGTAATCTCAAAGTGTGATAGTCGGGTGGAAACAAATCCACTGCAAATCGACTATAATAAACTACTAAAGAGAGAAGAGAATAAACTCTAATATAAGAATAAGTGTCTAGAAAAGAATAGCAACTAAAATCTCTAAACAGCTACAATGAATCACATATAATCAGAAGGTAAGATCGTCTCAGACTGATAGGTAGCGTCAGGTCCAGGTCCATACTCCTGCGGGTACTCCTGCTCATCTATATCTGGAAAGGGACCAGGTCCTCAGAGGGACGTAACAAGATACAAAAAGCATATGCCAATAAAGTACTGAAAATAAACATCCATTGGGGTCGCCTAACCGTCTAAGTGAATGCAGTTAAGAACACCTTTCCCCACAAGTGAGCTATCTGGCTGAAAAACTGGGATTTGGCATGGTTCTCTATGGGAGATCCAGGGGCCTAAAAAGGCACGACGACTTTCGAACGCCGGAGGCCCGCCTGATAATAATACAATATATAGTGGTCATCACCACCCGTATCTCCGGCGGAGAATCCGGGCGCACAATAGATAAAAGTGCAAAGGAGCTCAAATGCGGTACTTGTTGTTCTCCCCACCCAATGCTCTAAGCATGTCATGTCCATGACACGATAAACCTCTAATAATCGCCAGGTCTACTAGCATGCAAAGTTTCTATTGGCAGTTATCCCTATCCGTCGCACGACCTATACGTACCAGTGGCCAGCCGAGTACGCAAGTCCGTGTCCTACATATGACTCACACTCGTGTAAGAATAGTGTCATGGCCAATGAAACATAAATGCCTCATGAAAAATGGGATAGTCTCATAAAGTAGGTCCAATGCATATACATAAATAAAAATATAGTACGACGACACCGTCGTTGCACCCAAGTTTCTTTGGACGCGCAGTTTATATAGCAGTTAAAATAAATGAACTAAATAAACAGAAAATAAATATGCATGCCTCATATGGAATGTAAAAACAGTACAATGGCAAGGTATACTTGCCTGGCAAAAAATCTGTAAAGTGTACGCGCCCAGATGTCAAGGACACGGAACCTGGAACTAAGGACTCCGAACAAACATCTCCGAATGCTGAAATAAACATCACCAACGTTTCCGGAATAAGCAAAATAGCTAAAAAGTATATCCCTTTCGTCCAATTTGGACACAGGGGCAAAACGGTAATTTTGGGCAAAAGTGGGGTCCACGTGTGGCCCACTTTGCACCGAAAAGCGTGCCAAGGGTAACAGTCTCTAAATGGGACAAAATATAGGTCAAACAACTCTAGATGTCAATACGAACCCAACGGTAAGTCCAAATGTGGACTCCGATGAGCCGAACACAATTTTGTCCAAAAAGTCAATTGTGGGGCCCGCCAATTGGCGATTTGGTCAACCGTCTCAGAATTGCGTGAAAATTGGGTCACAGGACCAGCGCGTTGCCACGAGTCCAGTGGCGTAAGTTTTGTCGCAATCTGACAAGCGTGCACAAAATACGTGCGAGTTCCACAAAAGTTGCGACACGGGGTGTATCCGCGGATACGGCCTGATTCCGGCGCGCACACGCGTCCGAATCAGTCCCCACGAATTTTCACGTGTCCGATTACGCTGTGTGCACCATTCGGTATACTTGGTACACGGCGGGACGGTCCCGTTTGGCGGAGCGCGCTCCGTTTTCTAATTTTTGGAAATCTGGAAAAAGTGGGTGTGCGCAGTTTTGTGACAAATTTAACTTTGTCCACAACAACTAATAGCATAGGGTTATTTAACAGAAAATAAACTAGGTCAAGTGTTCTTCATTTATCAAAAAGAATCACCGAATTCGGATCTCTGTGGTGGGAGATACGAACTCGGCAATATGGGTGGTCACCGCAGTTTTCTGCGATCCCAGAATTGGGTCTGCTCGCGCCCACTTGGACGCTATTTTTCACCTAGGGACACACGTTTTCCGAGGTTAACTATAATACAACTATGGAAGAGGGTTAAGGGGTGAGCGTACAGGTGAAGACGGAACGGAGTTTGGTTGAGCGAGTCGACGGAAAACAACTCCAGAGCGAAGGTGCCTCGTGTGGGAAACTGCAGTCCGCGAGGTCGGAGTCGTCGCGATGGTTTGGATGGCTTGGCGGGGCTTCTCTGGCTGTGGTGACGGCTCTAGATGAGAAGAGGGGGTCTGGATATTTAGGTTAGGGTTTTATGAAATAACATATATATATTTATATATATATATTAGATAGGAAGAGAGAGAAACGAATAGGAGGCGGGATGGTTTGGATGATGGGGATCGGGTCTTAGCAACTTTTGCTAAGTTGCTGCTGGCGGTCCTTGGCATACTTTCTAAGTTGAAGTGGTGGGCGGTCCCAGGAAGTATTTGCTAAGGGGGCGGTCACAGCAAGTTAGCTGCTGTAGGTTAGTCCTAAGGAGCAAGTATTATTAGTTACTAAAGGATGGGAAATATAGTATTATTATTATTATTATTAGTTAATTTCTATTTAATAATTCCTTTTCTTTCTTTCCTTTTCCTTTCTAAATATATATATACATATATATATTTGTGTATACATATATAATATATATATATACTCATAAGAAAATTCATGGATTAGAATAATGCACAACATTAGGCTAGCAACTGCTCAAGGGGTCTCCTACATGGAATAAATTCCGAAAATTTTTTGATGGTCCCATAAGTCCTCTAAGTGTCCGAGCACCTAAAATAAAAATTATAAAAAATCTATTTCTCCTATTTAGACCTAATTACTATAATTTAATTAATAATTAACAAATAAAGGGTATATACGATTTTCTAGGGAGGGGGTTTTACATTCTACCCAACTTGTAAAAATTTTATCCTCGAAATTAAAATGAAGCCACGATAGAATGCAAGGATGGTATAAGATATAAATTAACAATGTAAATTCATACCTTGGTCCGCGAATAGGTTCGGAAAACGCTTGCGCATGTCGTCCTCGCGCTCTCAAGTTGATTCTCCTGGCGCGCCATGCCTCCATGCTACACGAACCAAGGGAATAGACTGGTTCCTCAACACTTTCTCTCGACGATCAAGGATTCCCACGGGTTGCTCTTGGTAAGACAAGCTCGGCCCGATGGTGATCTCCGAATGGTCGAGAACATGACTGCTGTCTGCCACATATCGCCTGAGCTGCGACACATGGAATACGTTATGTACTCCCTCTAGTGAAGGTGGTAGCGCAAGTCGATATGCCACCTCTCCAACTCTCTCGAGCACGTCAAATGGTCCAATATACCTTGGACTCAACTTGCCGCGCCCTCCGAATCGGATGGTGCCTCTGGTCGGTGATATCCTCAAGAAGACGTGATCGCCCTCATTGAACTCCAAGGGACGACGATGAAGGTCTGCTCACTGCTTCTGCCTGTCTTGCGCTGCTCGCAAGTGTCCCTGAATCTTCTTGACTGTCTCTACGGTGTTGACCACCAACTCGGGTCCCAAAATCTGACGTTCTCCCACGTCACTCCAACACACAGGAGACCTATATTTTCTTCCATACAATGCTTCAAATGGAGCCATCTGAATACTCGCTTGATAGCTATTGTTGTAAGAAAACTCTTCAAGATGTAGGTGGTCCTCCCATGATCCTTCGAAGTCTAACATGCAAGCCCTCAATATGTTCTCCAAGGTCTGAATAGTACGCTCCGACTGCCCATCTGTCTGCGGGTGGTAAGATGTACTGAACTTCAGACGAGTACCAAGACTCTCCTGTATGCTCCTCCAAAAGTGCGATGTGAAGCGCGAATCTCTGTCCGATACAATGCTGACTGATATGTCGTGCAATCTCACGATCTGTCTCATATATAAGTCAGCTAAAGCTTCTTTAGACTGACCCACTCTAAAAGGTATAAAATGGGCTGACTTGGTGAGTCGGTCCACTATTACCCACACTGCATCTCTCCCACTTGGACTCTTGGGAAAACCCGTGACGAAGTCCATAGTGATGTGCTCCCACTTCCACTCTGGAATCGGAAGTGGTTGCAATAATCCTGCTGTCCTCTGGTGCTCCGCCTTCACTTGTTGACATACCAGACATTTAGCTACAAAGCGAGCTATCTCTCTCTTCATTCCATGCCACCAAAAGTGCTGTCGTAAGTCGCAATACATTTTGGTGCCTCCCGAATGAATAGAATAAATCGAACTATGAGCCTCTGTCATTAACTCATGTCGAATCTCTCCATTTGGAACATAAAGATGATCACCACATCATAATGTCCCATCCTTATGAATGCGCAATCCGGTCTGCTCTCCGGCCTCTGTCCTTTCCTTTAGTCTCCTGAATCTGACATCTGTAGGCAAAGCTGCCTTAATCCTCTCTACCAATGATGATTGAACTTGCAAGTTGGCTAGTGTCCCATCTGCTCCGGGTAATATCACTTCAATGCCAAGCTCTTGCAATTCCTCTAATAGTTCCCTCTGTGCTGTCAAGAAGTAAGCTGCTGGCTTCCGGCTTAACGCGTCTGCTACCACGTTAGCCTTGCCTGGATGATAATGTAGCTCTATCTCGAAATCTTTCATCAACTCGAGCCATCGACGTTGCCTCATATTTAACTCCTTCTGCGTGAAGACGAACTTAAGGCTTTTGTGGTCTGTATAGATCTCCACTCGTTTTCCATATAAGTAATGTCTCTATAGCTTCAGAGCAAATACAACGGCTGCAAGTTCCAAGTCATGAGTCGGATAATTCTTCTCATGCACTCGTAACTGCCTAGATGCATATGCAATTACCTTGCCATGCTGTATCAATACGCATCCCAAGCCTTTTCCTGATGCGTCACTGTAGATCACATATCCTCCTGATCCTGACGGATCGTCAATACTGGTGCTGTAGTCAGTCGTTTCTTCAACTCTTCGAAGGCTGCTTGACACTCGTCAGTCCATATAAATTCTTGATCCTTACAAGTCAAGCGAGTCATAGGTGCCGCTATTCTTGAGAAGTTTTCCACGAACCGTCGGTAATATCCCGCAAGTCCAAGGAAACTCCTCACCTCTGCTGCTGATTTAGGAACAGGCCATGTCTCAACTGCTGAGATCTTCTCTGGATCAACAGAAATACCATCTCCTGTAACAACATGTCCAGGAAATGAAACTCTGTCCAAGAAGAACTCACATTTGCTGAGTATAGCATATAACTGCTCTCTCCTCAAAGTCTCTAGAACAATCCGCAGGTGCTCCTCGTGCTCCTCGTGGCTCTTCGAATAGACAAGTATATCATCTATGAAGACAACCACGAACTGGTCCAAGTACTGGTGGAAGACTCGATTCATCAAGTCCATGAAGATCGCTGGAGCATTGGTCAATCCAAATGGCATGACCAAAAACTCGTAGTGCCCATATCTTGTTCTGAATGCGGTCTTCGGAATGTCCTGCTTCCGTACCTTCACTTGGTGATATCCCGATCTCAAATCTATCTTCGAGAATATCTTAGCTCCACTGAGTTGATCAAACAGGTCATCAATGTGTGACAATGGATATTTGTTCTTCACTGACACTGCATTCAAGGCTCTGTAGTCAATGCACATACGCACTGACCCATCCTTCTTGGGTATAAACAACACTGGTGCTCCCCAGGGTGATGCACTCGGTCGGATGAAACCTTTCTCCTCTAGCTCTTTCAACTGTGCCTTCAGCTCGTCCATCTCCTTCTTCGCCAGTCTGTAAATATGCGATGCTATAGGTGTTGCTCCAGGTGCTAGTTCAATTGAAAACTCTACGTCTCTGTCTGGGGGTAGTCCTGGCAAATCCTCTGGAAAGATGTCTAGAAATTCTGAAATAATAGGGTGATAGACAACATCGTCCATTGCGAGCTGCATACCATCAAGGATTTCTGTGGATCCTCGGACAAACTCAAGTTCAGGCTGGCCTGGTACCTTAAAAAGAATGCTTCCTCCAAAGCAATCGAAGAAAGCGTGGTTCTTGCTCAGCCAGTCCATTCCAAGCACAATATCAAAAGATGGCATAGGAAGGACTAAGAGTTGGGCATTCATCTCTCTGCCACGTATCACTATAGGGCCCGATCTACAAACTCGACTAACTGGTACAACTCCTCCTCCGGTAAGAATTCTAACACAACTAGATAATGGTGTAGAAGCAATGTTGTGTTTGGCAATAAAACTAGATGATATGAATGAGTGGGTGGCTCCCGTATCAAATAATGTCACCGCAGGAAAAGTAAAAGCAAGGGTAATACCTGCTATGACATCCACCTCATGATCCATGTCATCTACCTCCAATGCAAAAGCTCGCTCGTTCCTCTGTGGCTGTCCATGTCCGGTCTTCATATACTGCTCCTCCTGAGTGGGTAGCGGTGGTCCTCTCTGAAATCCTCCTGCTGCTGGGGGTCGAGGTGCTCCCGGTCCAGTCATATGCTGGGTTGGCTTCGGTGCTGGAAGCGCTAATCTCTGAGCTAGAGGTGGAAGTGTCTGCTGCATTGGGCAGTCTCTCGCCAGGTGCTGTCCAGAGCCACATCTCATACACTGACCCAAGCGAGTCCGACAATCTCTCGAAATATGTCCGTTCCTCCCACAATAACTGTAATAGGGCTTTCCCAGATTCTGGTACGGTGCTGCTCGGTGTTGCTGATGCTGTTGTGCCAAAGGACGTCTGATAGGTCCTCCCTGCTGTGTCCTTGTCGGTCCCTACTGTATCCTTGCTGATCCTTGTTGTGTCCGCAGCTGACCTCCATTTCCTCTGCTAATGGTTTCCTGAAATCTGGCCTCTGTCAGTAGTTCAGCGTAAGAGACTCGGGACTGCGAGCTTGTATAATGTTGTAGCTCCTGGGTCAGTCCTCGATGAAATCTCTTAGCCTTAGCTAAGTCATTCGGTATCAAAGCAGCGCCATATTTGCTGAGTCGACTAAACTCGACATCATACTCGTCCACGGTTCGGTTCCCTTGCTCTAAGTGAAGAAACTGATCATACAAGGTGTCCCTGACAGTGTCCGGGAAGTACTTTCCCTCAAAGTACTCCAAGAATTGCTCCCAAGTCTGGTAAGTACCCAACTGGCGCTCCATGGATTCCCATCAATGATGAGCATTACCATCTAGAAGCGTCCGTACACCCGTCATCCATAGGTCCGTGGGTAACTGCGATGCCTCCAGTAGCTTCTGCGTGTGAGTGATCCAGTTGGTAGTCTCCTCCAGGCTCTCAGTGCCCTTGTACTGCCTTGCACCTATCTGAACAAAATCCTTTACTGAACCAACCCTAGATCGAGGTACTAGAGCTAGTGCATGGGCTGGTACAGTAGCCTGTGCAGCCATCCTCTCCAGTGCTGCCAAAAATTCTTGCCTCTGCTCGGCTGCCTGCTGCCTCTGTTCCTGTATCATCATCTGAAAGAATTGGAACATCTGCGCTTGGCCATCTTGCGGTACCGGGACAGGTGGAAGGTTCCCAATAGGTGAAGCGGGAAGATCAAATGGAACTGGAGTGTGAGTCTGTCCATCTGGCCCCGGAAGCCTAGGAATCGTTGGGGTCCCGCCTTGAGTCTGACCATTGACTCCAGAAGTTGCGTCGCCATCGGCGGCAGTACATCCATTTTGCATATCCATCTCTCTGCAGTTGATGTACGAAATGATTAGAAAAGTACAGGAATCAAACAGGATGCAAGTATTAAATAGGAAGGATAAATTTCAGTCAAGCGTGGATGAGATCCTTATACTCTATTCCTATACGCAGGCTTGTTCGGTACAGTTACGTAACCGAGACAATATATTCTTGACCTGCATGGGCCACCACAAAAATATGTCACGCCCCAGTCCCAAAATACGTAGGACTAGGAATACGTAACACGCCAGCCGTATGTATACGAACTCCAATATATGGAAACCATATACACACGTACGCTGTACATGAATATCCAATCCATAGTGGTAATATATGTCACAACAAGTCACATGCAGTTCTATATCTCATCCACAGCACAAATAATATAATAGTGGAAATCAATAACTGAATATCAAAGAAGCAGTCTCAAATAGTAATCTCAAAGTGTGATAGTCGGGTGGAAACAAATCCACTGTAAATCGACTATAATAAACTACTAAAGAGAGAAGAGAATAAACTCTAATATAAGAATAAGTGTCTAGAAAAGAATAGCAACTAAAATCTCTAAACAGCTGCAATGAATCACATATAATCAGAAGGTAAGATCGTCTCAGACTGATAGGTAGCGTCAGGTCCAGGTCCATACTCCTGCGGGTACTCCTGCTCATCTATATCTGGAAAGGGACCAGGCCCTCAGAGGGACATAACAAGATACAAAAAGCACATGCCAATAAAGTACTGAAAATAAACATCCATTGGGGTCGCCTAACCGTCTAAGTGAATGCAGTTAAGAACACCTTTCCCCACAAGTGAGCTATCTGGCTGAAAAACTAGGATTTGGTATGGTTCTCTATTGGAGATCCAGGGGCCTAAAAAGGCACGACGAATTTCGAACGCCGGAGGCCCGCCTGATAATAATATAATATATAGTGGTCATCACCACTCGTATCTCCGGCGGAGAATCCGGGCGCACAATAGATAAAAGTGCAAAGGAGCTCAAATGCGGTACTTGTTGTTCTCCCCACCCAATGCTCTAAGCATGTCATGTCCATGACACGATAAACCTCTAATAACCGCCAGGTCTACTAGCATGCAAAGTTTCTATTGGCAGTTATCCCTATCCGTCGCACGACCTATACGTACCAGTGGCCAGCCGAGTACGCAAGTCCGTGTCCTACATATGACTCACACTCGTGTAAGAATAGTGTCATGGCCAATGAAACATAAATGCCTCATGAAAAATGGGGTAGTCTCATAAAGTAGGTCCAATGCATATACATAAATAAAAACATAGTACGACGACATCGTCGTTGCACCCAAGTTTCCTTGGACGCGCAATTTATATAGCAGTTAAAATAAATGAACTAAATAAACAGAAAATAAATATGCATGCCTCATATGGAATGTAAAAACAGTACAATGGCAAGGTATACTTGCCTGACAAAAAATCTGTAAAGTGTACGCGCCCAGATGTCAAGGACACGGAACCTGGAACTAAGGACTCCGAACAAACGTCTCCGGATGCTGAAATAAATATCACCAACGTTTCCGAAATGAGCAAAATAGCTAAAAAGTACATCCCTTTCGTCCAATTTGGACACAGGGGCAAAACGGTAATTTCGGGCAAAAGTGGGGTCCATGTATGGCCCACTTTGCACCGAAAAGTGTGCCAAGGGTAACAGTCTCTAAATGGGACAAAATATAGGTCAAACAACTCTAGATGTCAATATGAACCCAACGGTAAGTCCAAATGTGGATTTCGATGAGCCGAAGACAATTTTGTCCAAAAAGTCAACTGTGGGGCCCGCCAATTGGCGATTTGGTCAACCATCTCAGAATTGCGTAAAAATTGGGTCACAGGACCAGCGCGTTGCTACGAGTCCAGTGGCACAAGTTTCGTCGCAATCTGACAAGCGTGCACAAAATACGTGCGAGTTTTACAAAAGTTGTGACACGGGATGTGTCCGCGGATACGGCCTTATTCCGGCGCGTACACGAGTCCGAATCAGTCTCCACAAATTTTTACATGTCCGGTTATGTTGTGTGCACCATTCGGTACACTTGGTACACGGCGGGGCGGTCCTGTTTGGCGGGACGCGCTCTATTTTCCAATTTTTGGAAATCTAGAAAAAGTGGGTGTGCGCAGTTTTATGACGAATTTAACTATGTCCACAGCAACTAATAGCATAGGGTTATTTAACAGAAAATAAACTACGTCAAGTGTTCTTCATGTATCAAAAAGAATCACCGAATTCGGATCTCTGTGGTGGGAGATACGAACTCGGCAATATGGGTGGTCACCGCAATTTTCTGCGATCCCAGAATTGGGTCTGCTCGCGCCCACTTTGGACGCTGTTTTTCACCTAGGGCACACGTTTTTCGAGGTTGACTATAATACAACTATGGTAGAGGGTTAAGGGGTGAGCGTACCGGTGAAGACGGAATGGAGTTTGGTTGAGCGAGTCGACAGAAAACAACTCCGGAGCGAAGGTGCCTCGTGTGGGAAACTGCAGTCCGCGAGGTCGGAGTCGTCGGGATGGTTTGGATGGCTTGGCGGGGCTTCTCTGGCTGTGGTGACGGCTCTAGATGAGAAGAGGGGGTCTGGATATTTAGATTAGGGTTTTATGAAATAACATATATATATTTATATATATATATTAGATAGGAAGAGAGAGAAACGAATAGGAGGCGGGATGGTTTGGATGATGGGGATCGGGTCTTAGCAACTTTTGCTAAGTTGCTGCTGGCGGTCCTTGGCATACTTGCTAAGTTGAAGTGGTGGGCGGTCCCAGGAAGTATTTGCTAAGGGGGCGGTCACAGCAAGTTAGCTGCTGTAGGTTAGTCCTAAGGAGCAAGTATTATTAGTTACTAAAGGATGGAAAATATAGTATTATTATTATTATTATTAGTTAATTTCTATTTAATAATTCCTTTTCTTTTTTTCCTTTTCCTTTCTAAATATATATATACATATATATATATTTGTGTATACATATATAATATATATATATATATACTCATAAGAAAATTTATGGATTAGAATAATGCACAACATTAGGCTAGCAACTGCTCAAGGGGTCTCCTACATGGAATAAATTTTAAAAAATTCCTGATGGTCCCATAAGTCCTCTAAGTGTCCGAGCGCCTAAAATAAAAATTATAAAAAATCTATTTCTCCTATTTAGACCTAATTACTACAATTTAATTAATAATTAATAAATAAAGGGTATATACGATTTTCTAGGGAGGGGGTTTTATACTACTAATAGAACGAAAGCTCCAAGAAACGATGACGGATATCAAGAATCTAATGATGCAATACTCAAAGTATTCAATGCATCCGAAAAGCCTTCGGGAAAAATAAAGAATAGATATTTGAATGACGATGAGCTAAGGGCTGCTCAGTTGTATATATTACTCAATTGCGATGAGGATAAAGTGGAGAAGCTAGAGGGGTAAGTAATTAATACGTCCACGTTTACATCATCTCAATATAATAGTATAAGCTACTATTATGATACTAATCAATAGTTGCTTCATTATTTTTTAGCACATATAATGATGAGTTGAGGTCGGTTAGACCCTACATAACAGACGAAGAAGTAGAACAAGAAATGAGATGCCATTTTCTGTCTTGGTTGAGCGCATATGTAAGGTGCTTGGTAATTACTTTTTATTTCTGCACTTGCAAAACAAATAACTTACTATCGCTACTTTGGTATTTAAGTCGATGGTCTAATAACACTCGAGACTGAATCTATTAGAACTCTAGACAAGGGACCAATTATTGCCGTTAAAATATGGCCAAGTTTCTGTGTGAATAGGTTTAGGTTCAAGTCAACAAATGCTCCTATCAGAGACAGCTTTCTGGATCTTGAATCCACAAAAAATAGTTGTTTGTATATCAAATCTTCGAACTACAAAGACGTCGATCCAGGCAATGATTTCTTTGGCATCTTATGAGAAATTGTGGAGTTGACATATAATTATGGCATAGAACTTGCTAATATCGTGCTATTCAAGTGTGAATGGTTCGATCCGATTCAACATCAAGGTTGGAAAATTAACAAGCATAGCCTTGTGGATATAAACTACAAGTGTAGATATCAAGGCTACGAACCATTTGTCCTATCAAGTCAGGCTCAGCTCGTGTACTTCACAACTTATCCTAGATGGGGGACAGCAAGGTCGGATTAGTGGGCAATATGCAAGACTAAAGCTAGAAATACTATTGACATTGACGAAATAGCTTATCAGGAGGATAAGATACCTCTTGTAACAAATATTGTAGATGTGGACTCAACGAAAGTTACTCATTACACGAGTAATAATGTAGAAGATATAGAATTATCCGAAGAGGAAGACGAAGGTGAAGTAGATGAAAGTGAAGATGAGGAGGAGAAAAAGGAAGAGGAGGACGTGGAAGGCGAACAAGATAAATTTTCTGAAGATGATTGAAAATAAAATATTTTGCCTGTAGAATGTAACTATATTTTGACTGTAGAATGTACTATTTTGACGAATATATGTATTATATTTTGACTGTAGAATATACTATCTATTTAGACTTGTGACACCACTAGTTATTTACTGTACAATTCTATGAAGAGGAGGACCTGAGATATGCATAATATTTTGACTATAGAATGTACTATATATTTGTGTATTTCTTTATTCATCATATGTTGTTATCAGGTATGACAGGACGACACGGAGGGTTCGGCAGGTCCAGAGGTAAACAGAGTACTCCTCCGGTACTGCCTACTGTTGGTTCCGGATCGTCGTTGCCCAGTGTCACGACCCGCACCCAGAAAATCGGGCATGAGTCGTGGGTACGTCCAGCCTACGCCGCAGCATCGGCGGTAGAACGCTGTCTAGGTCAACTATCTAGATAATAATCTCACACAAAAATCGGGCATGACCTCTCCAAAAGGAGGGCAACCACACAAACAATATATATATCTGCCGAGATCTCAACTCCAAACGGAGGAGCAATATCATAAAGATAACCACAATATACTCAATCACGAATCTAAGCATGATAAGATAACACAGAGATCTAACAACTATAAAGTCTAACCAACAACAACTACTACAACAACCACAACATCAAATAATAATACAACATCCAAAAATAATATACAAACAAGGTCTCAATCTAAAACCGGAGACAAATCCGGTGCTAAAAGCTAATAAAAACAACAACAAAGTCCCAGTGATCCCGGCTACCAACCCGGAAATCACCCCTAAACTAGAGGGTCCCTGTCTGCACCGTCGACAGGCTCAGGTCCATAAAACGTCGGACACCAATCCTTCGGATACTCTGAAAAATATGTCCAGTCAGGACTGGAGCAAGTACATCTCTAACAGCAGTTCCATTTAAATGATAAAAACTATAAAACAGTTATAGCAAGTAGCAAGAAAAATGAAGCAAGTATGAAACAAGGAAATATGTATAACTGGTGCATAAAGGTAAAGATGCATGGATATCAGAGCAAGATAGTAATAACTGCAAGATACAAGAAATCTACACTAAGAGTAAGTCTGTGCACATGAACGTGTAGTGAGTCCAGCATGAAAAACATGTAGTGAGTCAAGTCCAGAAACATGTAAGTAAGACAAGTCAAGAAATGCATGAGAGTCCAGACTATAAAGAATGAACTCGGTGTCTTTGAAATACTTGTTTCGACATGTAAACGGCTAGGGGTAAGTACGGCTCACCGCGCACTGGGTGCGCGGCTGCTATCATTCCAGATTAGACCAGAGGGAGTGATTCCTGATGATGCCAGATAGGAATGTTTACATGTCTACTCGAGTATTTCCCCGCCCCGACTAATACAAGTGGATCCAAGACCCGACACGCAAATCAAGATGAGTCCAGCCTGTACATGAATGATGCCTGTAGGTGATGCCTGTAGTGATTCCAGAATAGGGGCCAGAAACATGAAATGTACGTGTCGCAAGTAAATGAATCCAGAAATATCAATCAGTGTCCCATGTTGTGCCAGAATAATCAGATGATACTATACTAGAAGCTGAATCATAATAATCATCAAATAATGAAAACTATCAGAGAATGTACTCGCCTGACGTCCTGAGCAACTGGCGATCCGAACTGGTGTCGCAAGGACCTAATGCGAAAAGCAAGGTTAAACAGGGTTCTAATGAGTTAAACAGATATAAAATAACTAAAAATAGGTTTCTAGGGTCGTTCTAGGTCAAACGGGTCAAACCGGTAAAATCTGGGTCAAAAAGTCAACTCTGGGTCCAAAAAGTCAACTCTAGGTCAAAACTAGGTCAAAAGTTGACTTTGGCGGTCAACCGAGTCAACTACGGTCAAGTCTGGGTCAAACTAGGGTGCTCCTGAAATTCTAGGTCAAACCGAGCTCATTAAGCTAGAAAACTCACAAACTCGCCTCCTTGAGATACCGGGATACCCTCGGTATCCGATACCTCAACCTAGGCTACGCACCCCGCCTATACCCTCTAAAACCTATGCTAGCACGCGTAAATATATACACATATACGTATAAAAATCACTCCAATACTATTTCTAGGCTATTGCTCAAAAACCCCGCTCGAAACCCAATACCTTGGTTATCTTAAGGTATTGAGATACCTCGGTATCTCAAGGTATTGAGGTTTCGCTCTAAAACCCCTCTAACTAGCTATCTAGCTATTGAATATATACCTAGTTATTAATCTAGGCTAGGTAATATATATACCTATCATATTTATATATATCTAAGTAGGTATCTACCTATATATATAGATATCCACACAAATATACCCAAATACCCAATACCTTACCTTACCTTACTCATAAATATATATATATAACTATAGGTATATAGATATCTATATCTTAGATAGATATATCTAAGTATCTAGCTATCTACCTATCTAGTATCTAGAAACCTAACTATCTACCTATCAATTACCTATCTATCTATATAATTATCCATCTATTATCTATCTATGTATCTAACTATCTATCTAACTATCTAGTATCTATATAGTACCTATTTACCTAGATACCTATCTACCTATTTATGAATCTATTTATCTATATATCTAGTTAACCATCTATCCACCAATCTATCAAACTATCTATCTATCTATCTATCTATCCATATATCTAACTTATCTTACCTATTTATCCAACTACCTATCTATCTCTCTAATCTATTTAACTACTTAGCTATCTATCTAATAAACTAACTATCTATCTATTAATTCTAACTATCTATCAATCCATAGATATATCTAACTATCTATGTATATAATCTATAATACTAACTAGCTATCTACTTATCTAACTATCTAACTAATTACCTAACCATCTATCTATTATATTATCTATCTAACTATCAACCTATTGATAGATACATCTATCTAGCACTCTACCTATTCCTAACCCTCACTAGTACTCTACTGCTACTGCTCCCTGCTCAAAATGCTGCTGCTGCACGCTGTTATTGCTGCGCTGCTGCTGCTCCTCTTGGCACTGCTGCTGCTGCAGGTGCTCCTACATGTGCTGCTGCTGCTGCTCCTTCTGGAGCTGCTGCTGCTGCTCTCCTAGCAGCAGCTAGCTGCTGCTGTTGCAGCTGAACTGCTGCTGCTGCAGTTCAGTTTCCCCCCGCTGCGCTACGCTGCACTGGCCACCCCCCTCGCTGCCTATACACCACACACCTATATACATAATATAACTCTATATATCTATATCTATATATACCACTAGATATATATATATACACAAACTAATATCTATATCCTAACACACACACACACTTAAACACACACTAATACACACACACACTCACAACACTAACAACACACACACACATAAATATATATACATAGCTACATATATATATACACTCAATATATATATATCTACACACACTCTCAACTATATATATATACATACACCTATATATATATATATATACACACACACAAGCACACTTACACATATACATATATATATACACATAGACATATACATATACAAGTACATAAATATAAATACACACATATATATATAAATATATATACATAAACACACATACATATATATAAATATATATATATATATATAGACACATATCAATACAAACACAACCACGCACACAACACTCAAACCACACGCCCTACTCACGCCCAACGACCCCGACACTCACCAATACCCTAAAATATATATAATATAGCCCAAAAACTCTAGCACACACTCTCCGATACTAACCCAACGCGCGCACAAAGCCGAAACGAGGAACCCAAGTCGAAATAGCCGTTCGGTCATTTCGACGAACACGTGGTGCGCGGCTCGGAAAACCTCCTGAAACGCACACCAAACGAACTCGGAATCGGCCCAAAATTTACCCACGCGCTCTACACGATGTCTAGATCCTAGAAAATGTGCTCCCACGTCGATTCTAGGCCCGTGGCGGAAACGCACACGCACTTAGAATCGGCGACGACGAAAAGCCCCAATTTCGCCCGAAACGCCCGTTTCTCCGCGATACGGCTTCCCGTGTCCGAACGGAGACACGCACTCACCCTCTAGACACCCGACAACGTCTACCTAGGTCCATCTAACCTAGGACATCACCCAAAATTGGGCCAAATTCGGATTCCACCCGAATTCGACACAAAACCTAATGTCAAAGTCTCTAAACTCACCCAAACTAGTTCCAACTTCCTCCTACGGGTAGGGTTAGGGTCTAGGAGGGTTCTACAACACTAATTACACTACACAAAAAAATAATTAGGAAGGGGAAAGTTAGGTTTTACCTCTTGGGAGTTGGAATCCCAAGGCCAAAGTCTCACAATCCCTAGATTTCTCCTCCCTCAAGCTCCAAGCCACCAACTCTAGCTCCCACACTAGATCTAAGCTTCTCACACCTAGGTTAGAGAAAATGCAAGGTGAGGGTTAGCTTAAGGAAGAAGGAATGAAAGAAGAAAGAAGAAAAATGGAAGAGGGAACTCACCTTGGAGAAGAAGGAAGAAGGAAGAAGAAGTGGAGAAGAGGAAGAAGTGAAGAATATGAAGAGGGGGGCTGTGCTTGCTGTGATCGGGTGGGGGCTGCTGTGTTCTCACAGAAATGGGTAGGTAGGGGCCGGCCATGGGTAATAAAGGGGGTTCCACTAAGTCCAAATGACCAAAATGCCCTCCCGTAACTCGGTTTTGGGTTTCGGGTCTCCAAATGCACTCAAACTAGTTCCAAATCTCTCCAACTAACCTCCTAAAAATAAAATAATAATTCTAGGCCCCAAAATAATTCTCACCAGGGTGTGGGCTGGGTCGGACATGGGTCCACTAGGGTCTGACATGGGTCCAGGCTAGCCAAAATCCTAAAACAAACAATAAAAATATAATACAATCAATAATTAAATATAAATACAATTAAATATAAATAATCCACAATTAACTAAATTAAAAATAAAAAAAAATACCCGGCTCTGGAAATGGGGTGGTGACAAGCCTATCCTCCTTAGAAAATTTTGTCCTCGAAATTTAAAGTCAATCACACTCTCTCTAGGTCAAACCCCCAACAATCACAGTCAAGAAATTCTACCTAAACAATATGCAAAATCAGGGTCCTACTGGTCGTGTTATCACAGTCTCAATCAGGGTCACTACACTATCTACCACAGCACAAAAAAAAATCTAACAGGTACTAATGAAGCACACCACAGGAATAGAAAAGGACAGGAAGAAGAAACAAGAGACAGACCTGCTAACCCGACATCCGTAGCATCGGCCTCCTCGACCGTCAACGCATACGCCTTGCCCTGCTGGGGTGTATCCCTTTGCTGGTGCGGGGCATGATGCTGTGCCACAGATGGCCTAACTCCAACTCTCTGATCCTGTGCTCCACCCAATGGAGGTGCAGTGGGGCAATCTCGCATCTGGTGAGCAGCGGATCCACAGAACAAACACACCTTCAGCCTCCTCCTACAAACATCCCAAGTGTGTCTTGCCTTCCTGCAGTAGGCACAAGTGGGCACCCTCTGATCCTGACCCTGCTGCGCTGCCTTCTGCACATAGGGACGCTTAGCTGGTCCCGCACTGCCACTTGCACTGCCTGAATCATCCCTGCCTCTCTTGGACTTGAGCTCCAAGTCATCCTCTGCTCTCTGAGCATCTTCTACTATCTGCTCAAAAGTCGTCTCGCGGTCGCTCCTGGTCAAAGACTTGACCGCCATAACCAAGCCCTTGCGAAACTTCCTCGCCTTAGCTGCCTCACTCAAGCCATCCACAAATCTGCCCAGACGGCAGAACTCCGCTGCGTACTCGTCCACTGTCATGCTCCCTTGGACGAGTGCCTCAAACTGGCTCTCCAAAGCACTGAGCGCCACATCTGGGAAAAACTTCTCCTTAAAAAGCCTCTTGAAGGCCTCCCAAGTAAGCCCTGGCGCTGCAATCCTCGTATCTGTGCGATACCACGTCAAAGCGAGGTCGAACATCTGGCTGCCCGCTGCCTCTATCTGCATGCTGTCTGGAATCTGTGCCAGTCTGAAGATGCCCTCAATCTGCTCTATCCAGTCATCCGCGTACAGGATACCTTCTGTACCACGGAACTCCTTGGGCCGCATCCTCTGAAAGTCGATAATACTGCCTGGCCTCGGATGCTGAATCTGATCTGCCTGTGGCTGATTCTGTGCCACCCTATCCACTGCCGTCATGGCCACCTGGTGGGCGTTCTCAATGCCCAGCCTCATCACATCCACCTGACGGTGCTGCGCGTCCATCATCTCCCTGAAGAACGCAAACAACTGCGTGGCATCTACTGGAGCAGGAAGTGGTGGAGGAACCACCGGAACGACTGGGGTAGTCCTCGGATCGACAGGTGAAGGAGGATCCCCGAGAGAAGCAGATGCTCCCTCAACTGCAGGAGTGGTGAGTGGAGCGGTAGCAGCTGCCTGAATACGAGCTAGACGAGAGCTAGCAGACCTTTCTGAGGCAACTGCTGGAACGGTACGATGGGATCGTGTCTTCGGAGGCATCCTGAACACAGATCAAAAGAAGTCAATACGGCGCAAGATACGATATCATCAAAGAAGGACAGTAATATTTCAAAAGAAAGTAATTTCAGAATAATTTGAATGGAATTGTTCCTAGTCATGATTGAGTACACTCTCATCCTAGATCCTAGATCCTAGATCCTATAGCAGGCTCGCAGCAGTACAACTAAGTTGTTGTACCACCACGACATCGCACTAATTGCGAATCGAGACCTGCATGGGCCACCACCAAAAACGTGTCACGACCCGCACCCAGAAAATCGGGCATGAGTCGTGGGTACGTCCAGCCTACGCCGCAGCATCGGCGGTAGAACGCTGTCTAGGTCAACTATCTAGATAATAATCTCACACAAAAATCGGGCATGACCTCTCCAAAAGGAGGGCAACCACACAAACAATATATATATCTGCTGAGATCTCAACTCCAAACGGAGGAGCAATATCATAAAGATAACCACAATATACTCAATCACGAATCTAAGCATGATAAGATAACACAGAGATCTAACAACTATAAAGTCTAACCAACAACAACTACTACAACAACCACAACATCAAATAATAATACAACATCCAAAAATAATATACAAACAAGGTCTCAATCTAAAACCGGAGACAAATCCGGTGCTAAAAGCTAATAAAAATAACAACAAAGTCCCAGTGATCCCGGCTACCAACCCGAAAATCACCCCTAAACTAGAGGGTCCCTGTCTGCACCGTCGACAGGCTCAGGTCCATAAAACGTCGGACACCAATCCTCCGGATACTCTGAAAAATATGTCCAGTCAGGACTGGAGCAAGTACATCTCTAACAGCAGTTCCATTTAAATGATAAAAACTATAAAACAGTTATAGCAAGTAGCAAGAAAAATGAAGCAAGTATGAAACAAGGAAATATGTATAACTGGTGCATAAAGGTAAAGATGCATGGATATCAGAGCAAGATAGTAATAACTGCAAGATACCAGAAATCTACACTAAGAGTAAGTCTGTGCACATGAACGTGTAGTGAGTCCAGCATAAAAAACATGTAGTGAGTCAAGTCCAGAAACATGTAAGTGAGACAAGTCAAGAAATGCATGAGAGTCCAGACTATAAAGAATGAACTCGGTGTCTTTGAAATACTTGTTTCGACATGTAAACGGCTAGGGGTAAGTACGGCTCACTGCGCACTGGGTGCGCGGCTGCTATCATTCCAGATTAGACCAGAGGGAGTGATTCCTGATGATGCCAGATAGGAATATTTACATGTCTACTCGAGTATTTCCCCGCCCCGACTAATACAAGTGGATCCAAGATCCGACACGCAAATCAAGATGAGTCCAGCCTGTACATGAATGATGCCTGTAGGTGATGCCTGTAGTGATTCCAGAATAGGGGCCAGAAATATGAAATGTACGTGTCGCAAGTAAATAAATCCAGAAATATCAATCAGTGTCCCGTGTTGTGCCAGAATAATCAGATGATACTATACTAGAAGCTGAATCATAATAATCATCAAATAATGAAAACTATCAGAGAATGTACTCGCCTGACGTCCTGAGCAACTGGCGATCCGAACCGGTGTCGCAAGGACCTAATACGAAAAGCAAGGTTAAACAGGGTTCTAATGAGTTAAACAGATATAAAATAACTAAAAATAGGTTTCTAGGGTCGTTCTAGGTCAAACGGGTCAAACCGGTAAAATCTGGGTCAAAAAGTCAACTCTGGGTCCAAAAAGTCAACTCTAGGTCAAAACTAGGTCAAAAGTTGACTTTGGCGGTCAACCGAGTCAACTACGGTCAAGTCTGGGTCAAACTAGGGTGCTCCTGAAATTCTAGGTCAAACCGAGCTCATTAAGCTAGAAAACTCACAAACTCGCCTCCTTGAGATACCGGGATACCCTCGGTATCCGATACCTCAACCTAGGCTACGCACCCCGCCTATACCCTCTAAAACCTATGCTAGCACGCGTAAATATATACACATATACGTATAAAAATCACTCCAATACTATTCCTAGGCTATTGCTCAAAAACCCCGCTCGAAACCCAATACCTTGGTTATCTTAAGGTATTGAGATACCTCGGTATCTCAAGGTATTGAGGTTTCGCTCTAAAACCCCTCTAACTAGCTATCTAGCTATTGAATATATACCTAGTTATTAATCTAGGCTAGGTAATATATATACCTATCATATTTATATATATCTAAGTAGGTATCTACCTATATATATAGATATCCACACAAATATACCCAAATACCCAATACCTTACCTTACCTTACTCATAAATATATATATATAACTATAGGTATATAGATATCTATATCTTAGATAGATATATCTAAGTATCTAGCTATCTACCTATCTAGTATCTAGAAACCTAACTATCTACCTATCAATTACCTATCTATCTATATAATTATCCATCTATTATCTATCTATGTATCTAACTATCTATCTAACTATCTAGTATCTATATAGTACCTATTTACCTAGATACCTATCTACCTATTTATGAATCTATTTATCTATATATCTAGTTAACCATCTATCCACCAATCTATCAAACTATCTATCTATCTATCTATCTATCTATCTATCTATCTATCCATATATCTAACTTATCTTACCTATTTATCCAACTACCTATCTATCTCTCTAATCTATTTAACTACTTAGCTATCTATCTAATAAACTAACTATCTATCTATTAATTCTAACTATCTATCAATCCATAGATATATCTAACTATCTATGTATATAATCTATAATACTAACTAGCTATCTACTTATCTAACTATCTAACTAATTACCTAACCATCTATCTATTATATTATCTATCTAACTATCAACCTATTGATAGATACATCTATCTAGCACTCTACCTATTCCTAACCCTCACTAGTACTCTACTGCTACTGCTCCCTGCTCAAAATGCTGCTGCTGCACGCTGTTATTGCTGCGCTGCTGCTGCTCCTCTTGGCACTGCTGCTGCTGCAGGTGCTCCTACATGTGCTGCTGCTGCTGCTCCTTCTGGAGCTGCTGCTGCTGCTCTCCTAGCAGCAGCTAGCTGCTGCTGTTGCAGCTGAACTGCTGCTGCTGCAGTTCAGTTTCCCCCCGCTGCGCTGCGCTGCACTGGCCACCCCCCTCGCTGCCTATACACCACACACCTATATACATAATATAACTCTATATATCTATATCTATATATACCACTAGATATATATATATACACAAACTAATATCTATATCCTAACACACACACACACTTAAACACACACTAATACACACACACACTCACAACACTAACAACACACACACACATAAATATATATACATAGCTACATATATATATACACTCAATATATATATATCTACACACACTCTCAACTATATATATATACATACACCTATATATATATATATATATACACACACACAAGCACACTTACACATATACATATATATATACACATAGACATATACATATACAAGTACATAAATATAAATACACACATATATATATAAATATATATACATAAGCACACATACATATATATAAATATATATATATATATATATATAGACACATATCAATACAAACACAACCACGCACACAACACTCAAACCACACGCCCTACTCACGCCCAACGACCCCGACACTCACCAATACCCTAAAATATATATAATATAGCCCGAAAACTCTAGCACACACTCTCCGATACTAACCCAACGCGCGCACAAAGCCGAAACGAGGAACCCAAGTCAAAATGGCCGTTCGGTCATTTCGACGAACACGTGGTGCGCGGCTCGGAAAACCTCCTGAAACGCACACCAAACGAACTCGGAATCGGCCCAAAATTTACCCACGCGCTCTACACGATGTCTAGATCCTAGAAAATGTGCTCCCACGTCGATTCTAGGCCCGTGGCGGAAACGCACACGCACTTAGAATCGGCGACGACGAAAAGCCCCAATTTCGCCCGAAACGCCCGTTTCTCCGCGACACGGCTTCCCGTGTCCGAACGGAGACACGCACTCACCCTCTAGACACCCGACAACGTCTACCTAGGTCCATCTAACCTAGGACATCACCCAAAATTGGGCCAAATTCGGATTCCACCCGAATTCGACACAAAACCTAATGTCAAAGTCTCTAAACTCACCCAAACTAGTTCCAACTTCCTCCTACGGGTAGGGTTAGGGTCTAGGAGGGTTCTACAACACTAATTACACTACACAAAAAAATAATTAGGAAGGGGAAAGTTAGGTTTTACCTCTTGGGAGTTGGAATCCCAAGGTCAAAGTCTCACAATCCCTAGATTTCTCCTCCCTCAAGCTCCAAGCCACCAACTCTAGCTCCCACACTAGATCTAAGCTTCTCACACCTAGGTTAGAGAAAATGCAAGGTGAGGGTTAGCTTAAGGAAGAAGGAATGAAAGAAGAAAGAAGAAAAATGGAAGAGGGAACTCACCTTGGAGAAGAAGGAAGAAGGAAGAAGAAGTGGAGAAGAGGAAGAAGTGAAGAATATGAAGAGGGGGGCTGTGCTTGCTGTGATCGGGTGGGGGCTGCTGTGTTCTCACAGAAATGGGTAGGTAGGGGCCGGCCATGGGTAATAAAGGGGGTTCCACTAAGTCCAAATAACCAAAATGCCCTCCCATAACTCGATTTTGGGTTTCGGGTCTCCAAATGCACTCAAACTAGTTCCAAATCTCTCCAACTAACCTCCTAAAAATAAAATAATAATTCTAGGCCCCAAAATAATTCTCACCAGGGTGTGGGCTGGGTCGGACATGGGTCCACTAGGGTCTGACATGGGTCCAGGCTAGCCAAAATCCTAAAACAAACAATAAAAATATAATACAATCAATAATTAAATATAAATACAATTAAATATAAATAATCCACAATTAACTAAATTAAAAATAAAAAAAAATACCCGGCTCTGGAAATGGGGTGGTGACACCCAGTACTCCAGTATATCGATCATTCACATCTCCGACTGCGATGACCTTACGTGGCATCACTCCTGGGACAAGTAGTTCCAGGCGTGATACTTCCTCGTCCAGCGTTCCTCCTGCTGATGGAACCATGGAGACAGATGAGCATGTGGAGAAGGTCGTGGCAACGTTGTCCCAGCATCAGCTAGATCCTCCATGCGCACCTCCGGAGGAGACGAGGACAGAGATTTGGGCCAACGGTACAAAGTAAGTCAATTAGATGGTTTAGCATCATATATATCGTGTATTTCTTTATTCATCATATATTAAATTTTTTGATCAAAATAATTATCTCTGTATAGATATCGTCTATCGTCGGTTCAAAGACGCCTGGGCCTATTTCTGAGGAACAACTATGGTGGCCCTTGGATTAACTACTCTGAAGCTCCGGAGGAGAGGAAGGCATTCTGGTTTGCGCACTTCAAGATAAAAGTATATTATATAAATCCTCTAATTTATGTATATTATATAACTTATCTGTGATGCTCACTTACTAAATTATTTATTGTAGCAAACGCATTTCTATCCTCCGCACCGGGCCGAGTTGATCGAGCGGATATTTTCTGCTGTTGCCGCCAAGCTTATGCGCGATGCTCTGGATGACCAGAAGGCTCGTGATCGTGCTGGAAAACCAATCCAAGGTTGGATCACGCCTGAGAAGTGGACTGCGATGAGGGCTAGATTCAACGATCTGAGGTACAAGGAAAGGTCTGAGAAGGCTAAGGCGGCTAGGCGGAATGCTGTAAAGTGGTGTGGTGGCTCGATTCTGATGACAGAATATTTTTGTCGTTTGGTATATTTTTTATTTAAGATATATTATTTTAATGTAAGTACGATAAAATGCATGGTAGTAGGACAAAATATTTAATTTTAGTACTAAATAATATATTTTAAACAGGTACAGAAGGGTGAGGATGCAAACATAGTGACCGTCTTCTTGGCCACCCATCGAAAGGACGGAAATCTCATTGATGAGAGGGCCTCACAGACCTATGTAAGTATTACTTTACTTTGTGTTAATTTTATTATAACTTAGGCAATTATCGAGTATCCAAAATTTTCTAGGCCGAGTATCTTAGGCTGCGTGAGCGGGCGACTGTTAGTGCACCTACACCTGGAGAGGCTGATACTTCCTCGCAGCCCGCTCCACCTCCGTTGACGGACGAGCTGTGGGTGACCGCCGCTGGTAGTCTCCAGAGGGGTACGTACTACAGTACGAGATCCTATGGCACCCTGGTTGCGACGCAGTCATCTAGGGCCTCCTCGACAAGTGCGCATTCTCCACAGCCCTCACAGTCGTCGGCCAGAGTCTAGGAGGCCGTTGACTGTCAGATTGCGTCTCTCCGTGACGAGTTATTGTGAAGAATGGAGGAGCAGCCATGGTCCCAGCCACAGGCGGACAATTCGACGCTAATCGCATGATTTGATATGCTCGACCGCAGCATCACGGAGATCCAGGATTTGACAAATGATCTTAGAGCCTCGACAGAGCGCAGCGTGACGGAGCTGCAGGCATCACAGCTATCTATGGGCGAGAGGCTGACGATGATGCAAGATTCAATGGTTCATAGCAGTACGAGACTGTTATCTACCATGGATTCTTACAACCAGCGACTCACAGAGTTGGAGCGGATATGTCCTCCTGGTGCGCCTACAACAACACAGACTCCACCGACGTCACTGTCGTCTCCATCGACATCGGTGTCGATTTCACGGGAGCAGTATGATCTATTCTTATCCTTCATGCGCTCCGGTGGTTATCCTCCTGCAGATTCGCAGTAGTATGGATATTTGCATGGATATTTGCTGGATATTTGTCTTCTTTGTATTATTTTGGATGAGACTCAGTTGTATGGATATATATTTGTTGTATTCTTTACGACGATATTTGCTGAATGTTTTATTTTCTTCAAATTTTATTATATTTTTCATATTAAATATATGTTAATTTACCGGTGTTGAGTGTTCAACCCAAGGGGGTCGGCGAACCCAAAAAATTTAAAGGAGGGTTGCTCCGGGTCTATTTGTACAAATTTTGAATTAATAAACTACAGGAATAATAGTTTGGAAACAATTCTGTATCAATTTTTTTTATTTTTCACTGTATCATTAGCGATATTTTTAGCGACGTTTAGCGACGTTCGTACACATCACTAAATATGTTGCTAATTTGCGACGTTCTTCATATCGCTAATAATGTTGCTAAACTCGTCGTTAAAAATGTCGCTATACATCGCAAATTGCTGACATGGCAATATTGCCATGTCATAGTAATGTCGTTATAAAAGTCACTACTTACGTCGCTAATTTGCGACGTACAGCGAAAAATGTATACGTCACTAATTAGCGACGATACGTCGCTAAACGTCGCTAGTCTAGCAACGCATTTACGTCGCTAGAAAATGTCGGTATAGCGACGTTTGGCGATATTTTTTTTGTCAGCGACTAGCTTAAAGGTGACTTCAGTAAAACGTCGCTAATTACGTCGCTAAAATTATTTAGCGACCTTTATTGATCATTTAGCGACATTTTTTTGCGTGGCTAATTTGACTTTTTCTGGTAGTATTGGAGTATACCAAGATGTCACCGATAAATACAACTATGATTTTTTTTTAAGTATTGGTGGAAGACCTTGTTCATTAGGCTCATAAATACAGCTGACGCGTTGGTTAATCCAAATGGCATAACTAAGAACTCATAATGAACGTACTTAGTTCTGAAAACTGTCTTTGGTATATCTCCATCCATACTTTGATCTGATGATAGTCAGATGTAAGATCAATCTTTGAGAATACACAAGCACCACTTAACTAATCGAACAGATCATCAATGTGAGAAAAGGGATACTTGTTCTTGATCTTGATTATTACAGCATTCAGTGCTCTGTAATCAATACACAGGAATACCATCCCATCCTTCTTCGATAAAAATAAGATAGGTGCTCCCCAAGGTCAAATACTAGCTCGAATAAAGTCCTTGTCTAGAAGATCATCAACTTGCTTCTTCAGTTTCACTAACTCCTTTGGTGCTAACCGGTACATAGATAAAGTAATAAGCTCTTCTCTTGGAGTCAAATCGATGGTGAATTCTATTTCTCGATTAGGTGGTAAGCTTGGAAGATCGTCAAAAAATATATCCACAAATTCTAATACAACCTTTTGGTACTCTAGCTCCCCTTCTACAGTGACTGCCTTAAGGGTAGGCTAGGCACCCTCCTCTCTGGCTCCCCGAAGAAACTCAAACTTTGGATAAATATGCGGTCTAAATATAACACATACACACCAAAAATCTAGAGTCGCATGGTACTGAATCAACCAGTCCATACCAAGTACAACGTCATAATTTGGCATAGAGAATATCAAGAATTGAGCAGGCATCTCTCGACCACAAACTACTACCGAATAAGATCTACAAGTGTCACTAACTAGGATGATACCGCCTCCCCTAAGAATCCTCATGGTCTTTGAAAGAAATCCTCATGGTCACTAACTAGGTGGCGATCGCGAACCGCGATCCAAAAACAGGAAAAGCAACGCCCTGATTCACCCCGGAACTGAGTACGTCCCGCCAAACGGGACGACTTGGTCGCGTGCGGTCTTCAAAGATGTGTGCGCGTCGTTGATACGGACGTGTGAGATTTTGCAGAAGTCGATTCGGGTGTGCGTGCACACCGGAATCAACGCTTATCCGCGGACACCGTCCCGTATCCGCCCTTTCTGGAACGTGCTCTAACTTTGTGTACACACGTCAGATCGAAACGAAACTTGCGCCATCGGACTCGTAGCGATATGCTGGTCCTGTGACCCAAGTTTGGTTCGATTCTGAGAACGTTGACAAAATCGCGTGTCATGGGCCCCACAGGCTCCACTCGACGGGCGATTTTGTGATCGGCTCACCGGAATCCAATTCTGAAAGTTCCGTTGGGTTCGTATCATCGTTCCTGACCTGTTGACACTAAGTTTGGTGAATTTGGAGACCTTTGTCCCTGACACATTTTTCGATGCAAAGCGGGCCAACATGTGGACCCTGTTTTGACCAGAAATTGTCATTTTTGCCCTTGACTCCAAATTGGACTCAAGGACAGGCGTTTCTAGATGATTGATAATTTTTGGACCTGATGGCAATGTTTGTTTCAGCAACCGGAGTACCTCCTGCAATTCCAGCTGAAGTCAGAGCCGCAATTGGAATCGGAACCATAGGCAAGTGTACCTTGCCAAAACCTGCAGCTTGCTATTTCCTTGGCTTAATTTTGCATCAGTGGGCAAGTAGAGCTTGTCAACTCGCAGTGATTTCTGTTATAGTATTTTACTTGAGTTCTTGTAGATTTCATATATCAACTTGTTTAACTGTTCAACCCAGGACTGAGTGACGTTACTTAGCGTCCGATTAATAGTCGGGTGCCAACCCCGTACGCGGAGTTGTATAACGTCACATAGACATGGATACCGAGACCCTGTATTTCTCGTACTTGTCTTATCAAGTACATCATAACCCAGGACACTTGACACTATTCATGGACAGGATCTTCCTGAGATATTCGTGGTGATTCTGTATAGGATACAGGACTTGATATTGACATATGTTCCTAGATACTATATGACTTGTTGCATTAGATATGATCTTACGTGACATGGACATGGGGCCACATGGACATGAGACATATGATTACATTGGGTGGGGAGAGACACACAGGCTACAGGTTGATTTTATATCATTCCGGCGTCTCAGTCTTCCGCTGAGCTAGACGACCACATGATATCACTGCTACCGGCTCCCCGACACCGAGCTTGTAGTGGTTTCAGCCAGAGTTCTAGTGCTGCTCTCATCTTGCATATCACTTCGCTGGTTATTTAGTGTTTTCCTATTGTTCCATTTATTGCTGGAGAGAACACAGGCTACAGGTTGACTATATTATGCCGGCGTCTCAGTCTCTCTCCGAGCAAGACAACTACATGATATCGCTGCTACCAGTTCCCCTACACAGAGCTTGTAGTAGTCTCAGCCTGAGTACTGATGATGTTCTCACCTACATTTCACATAGATGGTTACATAATTACCCTGTTTATTTTATTGACTATTTCACTGCATTATTATGGCTTGTATTTTCTGTACCTTGCTGTCTCCTGAGGACCTGGATCCGGATTATGTCCCCAGGTATAGCCGAAGAGATCCATCCAGAGATATACTGTACAAGAGCACTTCTAGGAGCTGTACCAGAATCCGAGGACGAGATTGTACCAGGGGACTTCTCCTGAGTACTGGCTTCATATACTCAGTATTTCTATTCTCAGTTCCTTTATTTTCTGTCTATTTGCATTGATGTATCAGACATATTCTCGGATTGTTCCCCGAGACACTTTATTGAGATTTGTTAATTATTCTATTTATAATTATTCTGGCATTTGATCTGTGATTATCTGTTGTGGATGAGATTAGTATAGACAGTGACTTGTAATATTGGACCTATTTATTGTTGTACTACAGCTTAAGCATGCCCTGATGGATCCATTAAATTGGGTTGTCCATCGGTGCGTGCTGCTGGCCATTGCCACGCATCCAGTCCCTCGGTATTTTGGGACTGGGGCGTGACATGGTTTTTGTGGTGGCCCATGCAGGTCAACGACTAAATTGTTCGGTTTCAACTTAGGGACCGAACAGGCCTGCAATAAGAATATGATAAGTTTTTTTAGGATCTCATCCACTTGCTTGAAACGCTCTTGATATCTGTATCGGATTCGAATTAATTCTTGACTTGCATCCTGCCTTGATTCCTGTGCGCCTCTTATTATTTATTTTGGTTGCAGGGTTATGGATTCACGAGCAAACGACGAGACTCCTGCAAAATCACCACGAGACGCTGTGGTAACCAACGAAGATGAAGTAACACTAGTGGATGGAGGACAATCAGCTCAACAACATGTCTCAAGAATCCAGCAAGATGACATTCCACCATCGATGCCATTTACTCCACCAATGCCCGTAATTCCACTAGGGCAGGCCATGGACGGGCAGCAGGTGTTTCAAATGATCTATGCAATAATGCAAGCTCAACAAAAGACTTTGAGTCGCAGCCTAGCACTTGTACTGGAGCAGGCGAATCTACCAGCACGAAGGCCAACGACGGGCTCTATTTCTGATTTCCGCCAGCTAAAGCCCCGTACCTTCTCAGGCAAAGAGGAGCCCACTGAAGTTCATGAGTGGCTCACCAACACTCAACATCAATTAGAAGCAGCCGAGCTTCCAAGAGAACGTTGGATGACTGCCGTTAGAATGTAGTTGACGGACAATGCACATCACTGGTGGCTATCTGAGGAGACACGGCTCGGACCAGACCGAGTCAGTTGGGAAGAGTTCTCTAGACTCTTCCAGGAGATGTACATTCCAGCTATCGCTTGATCAGAACTTCGGGACAAGTTTAATCGCCTCACTCAAGACAGTATGACAGTAGAAGAGTACAACGCAGAATTCATACGTCTGAGTCGCTTCGCCCCGACCTTGATTCCTACAGAAGAAGAGAAGGCTGAGAAATTCTTCGACGGACTAAACATTGAGCTACAGAAACTAATTGGATCCGTTGCACCTACTTCGTACTCGGACGTCCTTGCTGCAGCGTGACGCATGGAGCGCGTCATCAGGAGAGAGACCAGTCTGAAGCGGCCATCCACATCAACACCAGCCGGAGCACCACAAGAAGAAGTTGTAAAAAGACCTCATATACACCAGCTACCAGAAACATCTCCACAGGCACTACCTATCTGTCAATATTGTCGCAAGCGAGGCCATATTGAGGACGAGTGCAGACGAAAAAGGAAAGTATGTTTAGCTTGCGGATCCAGTCAGCATCCATTAAGGGAATGCCCTGAGCGCCGAGAAAGAGAACCAATGGTTAACCAGCAAGCGTTACTAATACCGAGGCCAGCCTATCCATCATTGGGAGCACCGCAAACGAAAGATCAAGAAGTCCTACCACTAGCTCCAGGAGGGTATCAGCCGAGGCCACCCTTGATACCCCAGGCACTACTCTTCCAGCAGGCTCAGCAGCAGAAGAATCAACTGCAAGGACGCGAGCAAGCCCTGACGATGACCGTGGAGAACGCGCAGACTCTTGGAGTAGCTAATGCGCGTAAGTGATTCGTAGTTAACCGTTTCTAGTCTTGTTTTAGCTCGTGCCTATTGGTTCGTGACCTCAGCCCTAACCTAGTAAATTGAAACTTGTTAATAATAACCTAGTTTTCCTAAAAATTATAGTTTTCTTGCCTTAACTAGATTTTAACTCTGGAAAGTGCATAACTTTCATTCTTAGGGAAACGATATTTTCCCTAGGTGTCTTGTGATGTGTTTCGAACACTGCTTGTGACCGTGTTATCTCTGTTGACCGATTATTCTTTGATTGCGAGGACGTAATCCTCTTAAGGGGGATAGATTGTAAACCCCCTGATTTTTTCAAGATTTTCAAAACTGGATTTTTCAGAATTTTCTAGGATTTTTCAAAAATTTTTACTAATTAAAAACTAGGTATTTTTGGCATTAAATAAAATTAATGTCTTTAAAATATATTAAAATATTATAAAAATAATATTTTGGGTGTAAAATGAAAAACTGGACTTAGGGTAATTTTCTGGAAATTTATTGGACCCCGAAAATATTTTTAAAAGCCCTAAAAATTTTTTTAAATTAATTAAAATTGAACCGGGTTCAGACCGGGCTGAACCGGGCTGAACCCGGTCCAACCGAACCCGACCGGACCGCTGACCCTAGCGGGTCGGGCCGGGTCTGCCCAACCCGTACCCGCCTCCGACCCGACCCGTTTCCACTTCCCCCACGACCCGCGCCCCGCTCGGCCACGCGCAGCGTCGCCCGCGCTTCCCGGCCGCCCCGCCCGCTCCGTCCGGCCCACGCCCCCGTGACCTCCGCCTCCCCCGCCACGACGCCGCCTAGTCCGACCGAACCCCTCGCTCCCCTCAGCCTTTAAAACCCCCTGTACTCCTCCCTCCGGCCACCTGAAAACCCCCCGCCGACCACCGCTCCTCACCGCCACCGCGCCACCCAGATCCACCGCCTCCGCGACGCCCCAGCACGCCGCCTTCCCCGCCGTGCCTCGCCCTCGCCAGCACCGCAGCCCGAGCCTCTCCTCCTCTCCTCCAGCTCCGTCCCCGCCGAACCCGAGCCTCCGGTCAGCCCCCGGCGCCTCTTGCCGACTGTCGCGAGCCGCCGCCGCCGCCCGGCGTCACCAGCGCCGCCCTAGCCCCCTCCGGCCGGCCTCCTACATCGCAGCTCCACCCAACAGCACCCAAACCCTAACCCTAAACTAGGACACAGGACGCGGACACGACACTTCGTGTCGTGTCGGACACGGAAAAGTCTGGTTTTTAGAACCCTGTTCAGGTACGCGTATCTCCCTGCTCGTTTATCCGATTTTGATTCCGTCTGTTGCGTTGCGAACCCTGCGTGACCCTCTCGGTGCCCGTGCAACCCGCTCGGGGCATCGCGTCCTGTGGCGATCGTGAACCGCGATCCAAAAACAGAAAAAGTAACGCCCTGATTCACCCCGGAACTGAGTATGCCCCGCCAAACGGGATGACTTGGTCGCGTGTGGTCTTTACAGATGCGTGCGCGTCGTTGATACGGACGTATGAGATTTCGTAGAAGTCGATTCGGGTGTGCGTGCACACCGGAATCAACGCATATCCGCGGACACCGTCCCGTATCTGCCCTTTCTAGAATGTGCCCTAACTTTGTGTACACACGTCGGATCGAAACGAAACTTACGCCATCGAACTCGTAGCGATACGCTGGTCCTGTGACCCAAGTTTGGTTCAATTCTGAGAATGTTGACGAAATCGCGTGTCGTGGGCCCCACAAGCTCCACTCGACGGGCGATTTTGTGATCGGCTCACCGGAATCCAATTCTGGAAGTTTCGTTGGGTTCGTATCATCGTTCCTGACCTGTTGACACTAAGTTTGGCAAATTTGGAGACCTTTGTCCCTGACACATTTTTTGGTGCAAAGCGGGCCCACATGTGGACCCCGTTTTGACCCGAAATTGTTATTTTTGCCTTTGACTCCAAATTGGACTCAAGGACAGGCGTTTCTAGCTGATTGATATTTTTTGGACCTGATGATAATGTTTGTTTCAGCAACCGGAGTACCTCCTGCAATTCCAGCTGAAGTCAGAGCCGCAATTGGAACCGGAACCATAGGCAAGTGTACCTTGCCAAACCCTGCAGCTTGCTATTTCCTTGGCTTAATTTTGCATCAGTGGGCAAGTAGAGCTTGTCAACTCGCAGTGATTCCTGTTATAGTATTTTACTTGAGTTCTTGTAGATTTCATATATCAACTTGTTTAACTGTTCAACCCAGGACCGAGTGACTTTACTTAGCGTCCGATTAATAGTCGGGTGCCAACCCCGTACGCGGAGTTGTGTAACGTCACTTAGACATGGATACCGAGACCCTGTATTTCTCGTACTTGTCTTATCAAGTACATCATAACCCAGGACACTTGACATTATTCATGGACAGGATCTTCCTGAGATATTCGTGGTGATTCTGTATAGGATACAGGACTTGACATTGACATATGTTCCTAGATACTATATGACTTATTGCATTAGATATGATCTTACGTGACATGGACATGGGGCCACATGGACATGAGACGTATGATTATATTGGGTGGGGAGAGACACACAGGCTACAGGTTGATTTTATATCATTCCGGCGTCTCAGTCTTCCGCTGAGCTCGACGATCACATGATATCACTGCTACCGGCTCCCCGACACCGAGCTTGTAGTGGTTTCAGCCTGAGTTCTAGTGCTGCTCTCATCTTGCATATCACTTCGCTGGTTATTTAGTATTTTCATATTGTTCCATTTATTGCTGGAGAGAACACAGGCTACAGGTTGACTATATTATGCCGGCGTCTCAGTCTCTCTCCGAGCTAGACAACTACATGATATCGCTGCTACCGGCTCCCCTACACAGAGCTTGTAGTAGTCTCAGCCTGAGTACTGATGATGTTCTCACCTGTATTTTACATAGATGGTTACATAATTACCCTGTTTATTTTATTGACTATTTCACTGCATTATTATGGCTTGTATTTTCTGTACCTTGCTGTCCCCTGAGGACCTGAATCCGGATTATGTCCCCAGGTATAGCCGAAGAGATCCATCCAGAGATATACCGTACAGGAGCACTTCCAGGAGCTGTACCAGAACCCGAGGACGAGATTGTACCAGAGGACTTCTCCTGAGTACTGGCTTCATATACTCAGTATTTCTATTCTCAGTTCCTTTATTTTCTGTCTATTTGCATTGATGTATCAGACATATTCTCGGATTGTTCTCCGAGACACTTTATTGAGATTTGTTAGTTATTCTATTTATAATTATTCTGGCATTTGATCTGTGATTATCTGTTGTGGATGAGATTAGTATAGACAGTGACTTGTAACATTGGACCTATTTATTGTTGTACTACAGCTTAAGCATGCCCTGATGGATCCATTAAATTGGGCTGTCCATCGGTGCATGCTGCTGGCCATTGCCACGCATCCACTCCCTCGGTATTTTGGAACTGGGGCGTGACATGGTTTTTGTGGTGGCCCATGCAGGTCAACGACTAAATTGTTCGGTTTCAACTTAGGGACTGAACAGGCCTGCAATAAGAATATGATAAGTTTTTTTTAGGATCTCATCCACTTGCTTGAAACGTTCTTGATATCTGTATCGGATTCGAATTAATTCTTGACTTGCATCCTGCCTTGATTCCTGTGCGCCTCTTATTGTTTATTTTGGTTGCAGGGTTATGGATTCACGAGCAAACGACGAGACTCCTGCAAAATCACCACGAGACGTTGTGGTAACCAACGAAGATGAAGTAACACTAGTGGATGGAGGACAATCAGCTCAACAACATGCCTCGAGAATCCAGCAAGATAACATTCCACCATCGATGCCATTTACTCCACCAATGCCCATAATTCCACTAGGGCAGGCCATGGACGGGCAGCAGGTGTTTCAAATGATCTATGCAATAATGCAAGCTCAACAAGAGACTTTGAGTCGCAGCCTAGCACTTGTACTGGAGCAGGCGAATCTACCAGCACGAAGGCCAACGACGGGTTCTATTTCTGATTTTCGCCAGCTAAAGCCCCGTACCTTCTCAGGTAAAGAGGAGCCCACTGAAGTTCATGAGTGGCTCACCAACACTCAACATCAATTAGAAGCAGCCGAGCTTCCAAGAGAACGTTTGATGACTGCCGTCAGAATGCAGTTGACGGACAATGCACATCACTGGTGGCTATCTGAGGAGACACGGCTCGGACCAGACCGAGTCAGTTGGGAAGAGTTCTCTAGACTCTTCCAGGAGATGTATATTCCAGCTATTGCTCGATCAGAACTTCAGGACAAGTTTAATCGCCTCACTCAAGACAGTATGACAGTAGAAGAGTACAATATGAAATTCATACGTCTGAGTCACTTCGCCCCGACCTTGATTCCTACAGAAGAAGAGAAGGCTGAGAAATTCTCCGACGGACTAAACATTGAGCTACAAAAAATAATTGGATCCGTTGCACCTACTTCGTACTCGGACGTCCTTGCTGCAGCGCGACGCATGGAGCGCGTCATCAGGAGAGAGACCAGTCTGAAGCGGCCATCCACATCAGCACGAGCCGGAGCACCACAAGAAGAAGTTGTAAAAAGATCTCACATACACCAGCCACCAGAAACATCTCCACAGGCACTACCTATCTGTCAATATTGTCGCAAGCGAGGCCATATTGAGGATGAGTGCAGACGAAAAAGAAAAGTATGTTTAGCTTGCGGATCCAGTCAGCATCCATTGAGGGAATGCCCTGAGCGCCGAGAAAGAGCACCAATGGTTAACCAGCAAGTGTTACTAATACCGAGGCCAGCCTATCCAGCATTGGGAGCACCGCAAACGGAAGTTCAAGAAGTCATACCACCAGCTCTAGGAGGGTATCAGCCGAGGCCACCCTTGATACCCCAGGCACTACTCTTCCAGCAGGCTCAGCAGCAGAAGAATCGACTGCAAGGACGCGAGCAAGCCCTGACGATAACCGTGGAGAACGCGCAGACTCTTGGAGTAGCTAATGCGCGTAAGTGATTCGTAGTTAACCGTTTCTAGTCTTGTTTTAGCTCGTGCCTATTGGTTCGTGACCTCAGCCCTAACCTAGTAAATTGAAACTTGTTAATAATAACCTATTTTTCCTAAAAATTGTAGTTTTCTTGCCTTAACTAGATTTTTACTCTGGAAAGTGCATAACTTTCATTCTTAGGGAAACTATATTTTCCCTAGGTGTCTTGTGATGTGTTTCGAACACAGCTTATGACCGTGTCATCTCTGTTGACCGGTTATTCTTTGATTGCGAGGACGCAATCCTCTTAAGGGGGATAGATTGTAAACCCCCTGATTTTTTCAAGATTTTCAAAACTGGATTTTTCAGAATTTTCTAGAATTTTTTGAAAATTTTTACTAATTAAAAACTAGGTATTTTTGGCATTAAATAAAACTAAATATTTTTAAAATATATTAAAATATTATAAAAATAATATTTTGGGTGTAAAATGAAAAACTGGACTTAGGGTAATTTTCTGGAAATTTATTGGACCCCGAAAATATTTTTAAAAGCCCTAAAACTTTTTTAAATTAATTAAAAATGAACCGGGTTCAAACCGAGCTGAACCCGGTCCAACCGAACCCGACCGGACCGCTGACCCTAGCGGGTCGGGCCGGGTCTGCCCAACCCGCACCCGTCTCCGACCCGACCCGTTTCCACTTCCCCCTCGACCCGCGCCCCGCTCGGCCACGCGCAGCGCCGCCCGCGCTTCCCGGCCGCCCCGCCCGCTCCGTTCGGCCCACGCCCCCGCGACCTCCGCCTCCCCCGCCACGACGCTGCCTAGTCCGGCCGAACCCCTCGCTCCCCTCAGCCTTTAAAACCCCCTGTACTCCTCCCTCCGGTCACCTGAAAACCCCCCGCCGACCACCGCTCCTCACCGCCACCGCGCCACCCAGATCCGCCGCCTCCGTGCCGCCCAGCACGCCGCCTCCCCCGTCGTGCCTCGCCCTCGCCAGCACCACAGCCCGAGCCTCTCCTCCTCTCCTCCAGCTCCGTCCCCGCCGAACCCGAGCCTCCGGTCAGCCCCCGACGCCTCCTGCAGCCTGCCGCGCGCCGCCGCCTCCGCACGGCGTCACCAGCGCCGCCCTAGCCCCCTCCGCCGCAGCTCCGCCCAACAGCACCCAAACCCTAACCCTAACCTAGGACACAGGATGCGGACACGGCACTTCGTGTCGTGTCGGACACGAAAAAGTCCGGTTTTTCGAACCCTGTTCAGGTACGCGTATCTCCCTGCTCATTTATCCGATTTTGATTCCGTCTGTTGTGTTGCGAACCCTGCGTGACCCTCTCGGTGCCAGTGTAACCCGCTCGGGGCATCGCGTCCTGTGGCGATCGTGAACCGCGATCCAAAAACAGGAAAAGCAACGCCCTGATTCACCCCGGAACTGAGTACGCCCCGCCAAACGGGACGACTTGGTCGCGTACGGTCTTTACAGATGCGTGCGCGTCGTTGATACGGACATGTGGGATTTCGCAGAAGTCGATTCGGGTGTGCGTGCACACCGGAATCAACGCGTATCCGCGGACACCGTCCGGTATTTGCCCTTTCTGGAATGCGCCCTAACTTTGTGTATACACGTCGGATCGAAACAAAACTTGCGCCATCGGACTCATAGTGATACGCTGGTCCTGTGACCCAAGTTTGGTTCGATTCTGAGAACGTTGACGAAATCGCGTGTCGAGGGCCCCACAGGCTCCACTCGACGGGCGATTTTGTGATCGGCTCACCGGAATCCAATTCTGGAAGTTCTGTTGGGTTTGTATCATCGTTCCTGACCTGTTGACACTAAGTTTGACGAATTTGGAGACCTTTGTCCCTGACACATTTTCCGGTGCAAAGCGGGCCCACATGTGGACCCCGTTTTGATCCAAAATTGTCATTTTTGCCCTTGACTCCAAATTGGACTCAAGGACAGGCGTTTCTAGCTGATTGATATTTTCTGGACCTGATGATAATGTTTGTTTCAGCAACCGGAGTACCTCCTGCAATTCCAGTTGAAGTCAGAGCCGCAATTGGAACCGGAACCATAGGCAAGTGTACCTTGCCAAACCCTGCAGCTTGCTATTTCCTTGGCTTAATTTTGCATCAGTGGGCAAGTAGAGCTTGTCAACTCGTAGTGATTCCTGTTATAGTATTTTACTTGAGTTCTTGTAGATTTTACATATCAACTTGTTTAACTGTTCAACCCAGGACCGAGTGACATTACTTAGCGTCCGATTAATAGTCGGGTGCCAACCCCGTACGCGGAGTTGTGTAATGTCACATAGACATGGATACCGAGACCCTGTATTTTTCGTACTTGTCTTATCAAGTACATCATAACCCAGGATACTTGACACTATTCATGGACATGATCTTCCTGAGATATTCGTGATAATTCTGTATAGGATACAGGACTTGACATTGACATATGTTCCTAGATGCTATATGACTTGTTGCATTAGATATGATCTTACGTGACATGGACATGGGGCCACATGACATGAGACGTATGATTACATTGGGTGGGGAGAGACACATATGCTACAGGTTAATTTTATATCATTCCGGCGTCTCAGTCTTCCGCTGAGCTAGACGACCACATGATATCACTGCTACCGGCTCCCCGACACCGAGCTTGTAGTGGTTTCAGCCTGAGTTCTAGTGCTGCTCTCATCTTGCATATCACTTCGCTGGTTATTTAGTGTTTTCCTATTGTCCCATTTTTTGCTGGAGAGAACACAGGCTACAGGTTGACTATATTATGCCGGCGTCTCAGTCTCTCTCCGAGCTAGACAACTACATGATATCGCTGCTACCGGCTCCCCTACAAAGAGCTTGTAGTAGTCTCAGCCTGAGTACTGATGATGTTCTCACCTGCATTTCACATAGATGGTTACATAATTACCCTGTTTATTTCATTGACTATTTTACTGTATTATTATGGCTTGTATTTTCTGTACCTTGCTGTCCCCTGAGGACCTAGATCCGGATTATGTCCCCAGGTATAGCCGAAGAGATCCATCCAGAGATATACCGTACAGGAGCACTTCCAGGAGCTGTACCAGACCCCAAGGACGAGATTGTACCAGAGGACTTCTCCTGAGTACTGGCTTCATATACTCAGTATTTCTATTCTCAGTTCCTTTATTTTCTGTCTATTTGCATTGATGTATCAGACATATTCTCGGATTGTTCCCCGAGACACTCTATTGAGATTTGTTAGTTATTCTATTTGCAATTATTCTGGCATTTGATCTATGATTATCTGTTGTGGATGAGATTAGTATAGACAGTGACTTGTAACATTAGACCTATTTATTGTTGTATAGACAGTGATTTTTAAATGATGTTTAATAATAGTAAAATACTATGTAAATAATATTTTATGGTGTAAAATGAAAAACTAGACATAGGATAATTTTCTAGGAATTTACTGGACCCCGAAAACATTTTTAAAAGCCAGAAAACTATTTTTTAAAAATTAAATTAATTCAAACCGGGCTGAACCGGGTTCAAACCGGGATGAACCGGCCTGAACCCGGTCCAGCTGAACCCGACCGGACCGACCGCCCTAGCGGGTCGGGTCGGGTCGGGTCGGGTCGGGTCCGCCCGACCGAACCCGTCCGCCCAAACCTGAACCCGCTAGCCCTCTCTTCTCCCCCAAACGCACAGCAGCCGACCCCTCACCTCCCGCCGCCGACAGCCGCGCCGCTCCGGCTTCCCGAACGTCCGCCTCTCCCTCTCCCTCGGCCGCTATATAAACCCTCTCCTCTCCACCTTCGTCCGCCCTCCTTTCTCCAGCTCCGGCCATCCCTCCACCACTCCGGCCTCCGCCACTCTACCGCCGACCACCTCGCCGCAACGCCGCCACCGCCTCCCGCCCAGCTCCACCGGCGACGCCGCAGCCCCCAGCCCCCTCTCCTTCCTCCTCCCTCCACCCTCGAGAGCAGCAGCAGCGGGCCAGAGCTCCGCCATCTCCGGCCGCCTGTCGCGCGTCGCCGTCTCCAGCCAGCGCCGTCAGCGCCACCCCAGCCCCTCGGGCCCACCTCCGGCCGCAGCGCCGCCCCCTCCGCCTCAGCTCCGGTCGCAGCGACTCAAAACCCTAACCCTAGGACATAGGATCCGGACACTTCGTGTCGTGTCGGACATGAGAAAATACAGTTTCTCGAGCTCTGTTCAGGTACCTATTTTTCTCTCCTCGATACCCCGTTTTTGATTCCGTCTGTTGCATCGCAAACCCTGCGTGACCCTCTCGGTGCCCATGCAAACCGCTCGGTGCATCGCGTCCTGTGGCGATCGCGAACCGCGATCCAAAAACAGGAAAACTAACACCCCGCTTCCCCCCGGAACTGAGTACGCCCCGCCAAACGGGACGACTTGGTCGCGTGCGGTCTTCACCGATACGTGCGCGTCGTTGATACGGACGTGCGGGATTTTACAGAAGTTGATTCGGATGTGCGTGCACACCGGAATCAATGCGTATTCGGGGACACCGTCCCGTATCTGACCTTTCTGGTTCTCGCTGTAACTTAGTGTACACACGTCGGATCGAGACAAAACTTGTGCCATCGGACTCGTGGCTATACGCTGGTCCTGTGAGCCAAGTTTGGTTCGATTCTGAGAACTTTGACAAAATCGCGTGTCGTGGGCCCCACAGGCTCTACTTGACGGGCAATTTTGTGATCGGCTCATCGGAATCCAATTCTGAAAGTTCCGTTGGGTTCGTATCATCGTTCCTGACCAGTTGACACTAAGTTGGACAGATTTGGAGACCTTTGACCCTGACGCATTTTTTGGTGCAAAGCGGCCCACATTTGGACCCCGCCTTGACCCGAAATATCATTTTTGCCCCTATGTCCAAATTGGACTCAAGGACAGACGTTTCTAGCTGATTGATTTTTTCTGGATCTGATGGTGATGTTTGTTTCAGCAACCGGAGTACTGTCTGCAAATCCCGCTGAAGTCAGAGCCACAATTGGAACCGGAACCCCAAGCAAGTGTACCTTGCCAATCTCTGCAGTTTTGATACTTATTTCCTTGACATATATACTTGTTGTACATGCTTAAACCTAGGGCCGTGTGACGTGCTTAGCGTCCGATTATAGTCGGGTGCCAACCCCGTACGCGGAGTTGTGTAAAGTCACATAGACATGGATATCGTGACCCTTTGCATTCTCGTACTTGCATTATCAAGTACATTTTACCCAGGACACCTGACACTATTCATGATACAGAATCGTCCTGAGATATTCATGGTGATTCTGTATAGGATACAGTTTTCATGACTTATTCCTTTGCTTAGATATTATATGACTGGATGCATTAGTTATGATCCTGCGTGGCATGGACATGAGACATTGTGGACATAAGACGTATGATTACATTGGGTGGAAAGAGTCACACAGGCTACAGGTTGATTATATATATTATGCCGACGTCTTAGCCTCACTACGAGCTAGACAACCACATGATATCACTGCTATCGGCTCCCCGACACAGAGCTTGTAGTGGTTTCAGCCTGAGTTCTAGTGCTACTCTTATCTTGCATATCACTTAGATGGTTATATAGTCTACCTTATTGTTTTATTTATTTCCTGCACTGCATTATTATGGCTTGAGCTTTCTGTACCTTGCTATGTCCCATGAGGACCTGGATCCGGATTATGTCCCCAGGACTAGCAGACGAGATCGACCCCGAGGTACACGGAACAGGAGTATTAGTAGGAGCAGAAGCAGGAACAGGAGCAGACACTGGAGCAGTACCAGATCCAGCAGTCGAGTGACTTCTACGGTATTTCTGAGTATATACTGTTTCCATACTCAGTACTTTTGTTGATATCTTTGTTTTTGTATCTTAACAGTTGTATCAGACTTATATTGGGTTTTGTTCCCCGATTTACGTACTTGTGACTTGATGTTGATGTATATATTTTCTTTTGTTGATTTTGATATATTCTTTCTGTGGATGAGAATAGTATACCCTGAATGTTGTATTACAGCTTAAGTATGCCCCGATGGATCCATTAAATTGGGTTTGTCCATCGGTGTGTGCTGCTGGCCATTGCCGCGCATCCAGTCCCTCGATATTTTGGGACTGGGGCGTGACACGCTTCCACAAAACCCATCTATTTTGAGGTATAACTATCCCTTTCTCTCTTTTTCTCCATGGCTCCTAGACTAGGTTCAAGGAAGAAGAGAAAAAATGTTGAAGCCTCCTCCTCCAATCCTCCAACTGAGAAGATTCAAAACTCTTTATGTAGTCCATCTCAACCCAATGAGGGAGATTTTGATGGAAATATTTTTATCTCGCTAGATGCTTCCAAAACTCGGTTTGATGATTTTTGTTCTAGAAATATTTGTGTTGGCAATCCTATTAACTTCACATATTTGATGAGTTCTTGCCTAACTTTAGAGATCTTTGCTTAGATGAACTCGTTTCCATCCAAAATTGTGTTTACCTTAATGCAATTAGGATGTTTTATTACAATCTCACACACGACTCCAAAAGAATTTATTCACGTGTGTGTGTTCTTCATATTGAATTCAATGACAAAGACTTGTTAGAGATTCTTCAACTCTCTCCTCCGTATGGAGATGCCTTAGTCGATGCACGTGAATTCAAGTATGTCGACGATACACTGGATAGTTTCAAGGAATTGATGTGTGATTCTTATCCTTCTCCCCATGGTATACTTCATGTAAGACACTTGAATCAAAAATTCTATGAATTACACTTTCTTGTTTTCTCTGCTATTTTGCCAAAGTTAGGCTCTTCTGATGAAATCACCTACATGGAAATTAATGCTCTCTATTACCTACATTATATTATCCCATTCAATTTTTCACGTACGATGATGGACAACTTGATTCGTGTAATGAAGAAAGGATGTAATCTTGTGTATCCGATGTACTTGCCTTTGATTTCCACTTCCTTCGTCATTCCTCTAGCAGATTATCACTTCATAGATGCCCCTCATTTCCTATCCAAAGCCCATAGGACTACTCCTCCACCTCCACCTCCACCTCCACCTCATGTTCCAGCAGATGATCCACAGCCTCTTGCTGATCCACCGGCTACTTTGGACTCTATTCAGGCCATTCTTCGAGATTATTTTCGTATAGATGATAATTGTTGGCGTATGGAGGATGCTCGCTTTTGGGAGTTCGACTATCCTACCACCATGCATGCCCATGCTATTGGGAACACATTGATTGATATTCAGTGGATTATGGGACTTGCTCCTTTTGGTGGTCCTATACCCATGGTTCGTTATCCTGATCGTGATGGATGTCGTGTTGATGATATTGCTATTCAAGTAAACTTCGATCTGCAGGGGCCTATTATGATCATTCTCATTCAGCTGATGACCCCTCTTCTGGAGATGATACTAGCTCAGATTATTTTTAGTTTAGTTTGTTTTTGGTTGATGTTCTATCTTATTTCAGTTATGCACTTTATGATGTGTAGGTTATGCACTTTGTGATGCGCTCTTTAGTTTATGGTTATATCATTAACTTTTAATTTCTTTATGCTTATAAAAACATCTACTTTTTGGTTCCATTATTTTTTTTTATATTGCAATATTCCATTACTTGTGTTATTATCTATCTTCACCCTTGTCCGCTATTGTGTCAATGATGCTACCCTATGCTTTTATGGGGGAGCTTGTTATTTTGATAAAATGACAAAGGAGGAAATGATGATACCACACAATACCGCACAATATCGTGTCGTGTTGCGGGATAGCCTTCATCCAAATTTCAACTGTGCCAAGGTATAAATATTCGTGTATCGATCATCGTTTGTCAATTATCAAAATTGGGAAGATTGTTTGCCCGAACTTGTCACATCCAACCTGATTTTAATAATCGACTAAACAATAATCTGGTATGACTCAATACGGCACACAACTGAAGATCGCTACATCACTGTTACATCGCTGAAGTCAAACAGCTTCTTGAATTCAAGATAGTTATTTTGATTCTATATTTTTTATTTTATTGAGTCTAGGAAATGATATACATTGAGTCACACTTGACAAATAGAGACTGAACAATTTCCACATAACTCAGTCCACTTTAAACAGCCCAAAACCCAAATCCATACTCAAATTACCAAAGTTCAAACAACCCCCAAGCGTAACCACAATATTCTGGACAAGGCCAAACCAAACTCGGGCAGAACTCGGTCTAGGACTGAACTCGGTTAGCCTAATTTGGTCATCCCTAAAAACTTGATCTTCCACCTGACCGGGAGCTCAACGTTCAAATTTATGAATGTTGGGGACCGAACTCTGCCCGAACTCGATCTCCCCAACACCCTATAAATATAGCTCCACTTCTCTCCATTTTTATTCATTCAATCATCAAGCAATTCACTTTTATATCTCTATATGAGCAATCATCTTCTCCATATCCAAAGCAACAACTTTTGAGTTTTCTAAGTGCCAAGTTCGAGTCGGTTAGAAGTTGTTTGAGTTGTACAAAGCTTGAAAAATTTCAAGATTGCCTTCCTTTCAAGAAGTGTGAAGTCAGCGTGCGCTTTGGATCAAAGCACGAGTTGTAAGAAGTTGCAAGTCTTTGGATCAATGCTTGTGTTTCACTTGATAGTGGATTCAACTCCGAGCAAGAGTTCTCGGGACTGAACTAGTCCTCTCAGAGAAAAACCAGTATAAAAATTTTGGTGTCATCTGGTTGATCTTATTTTCTCTACTTAATTGCAAGCTTTAATAATTTTTCCGCATACTTATTTTATTGCTAGCATAATTAGTATTTGGTAATTAACTTAGTCACATTCCTGCTTTTATTTGGTAATTAATGACACAAACTATATTCGCACCCCCCTCTATAGTTACCTTAGATCATTCACAAGTTTCTTTAAAACTGGAAAAAAAATTACGTGAGTAGCGACGGACTAGCGACTGAACAATAACTGACTAGCGACTGAATAGTAAAGAACTAGTGAATATAGTACAAAGGATCAACGAAAGAATCCTGGAAATTTTCTTGTAGTGACGAACTAGTAACTATCTAATGACGTTCGGCAACAGAACAACGACTAATTATAATTGTCACAATTAAGATAAATTGACTGTCTAATACACAAATGTATCAGTGTCAATCGTTATTTTCGTCACTAAAGTCGTCGCAGATATAGGGACTGATGGATATGTCTCTCTTCCATCGTTGACTTTCTATCGTTAGGTTACTCGCTATTTCGTCGACACAACGACGTCTTAGCTAGCGACAGAAATAGATCAATGGCATATATATTGGCGAAGGAATCTTTTTGTCAATTTTTTTGTCGTTATTTTGGTTTAGCGATGAAAATCATCAATATGGCAATAAAAAAATTTCTCGCTATTTTGATTTTTTTTTTTTTTTTGCTCCTCTACAATCCGCTCTACAATCTATTGACTCCGACGGTGACTATAGGAAACCAATGGTGACCAAAGGAGCCCTACTTTGACAAATCCCATGCCCTCATCCTTGTTCTTCAACTTAGATGGTATAAACCCTAACCATAATATATTATTTTGCATGAAATAAAGTTAGATTTTAGTGTTAATTAGGTTTATATTTTTAATAATTCATGATTAATTTATGTCAATTTAGGGTTAATTAGGGTAATTCAAGCTCAATTAGGATTTTAGTTAGTTTATTCTGCTTTAGGGTTATAGATCCTATATAAGTCTCTTGTGACACCCACAAATATGAAATAAATTAAAAACTTATAAGTAGTAAATTATGTTATAATATAGCAATTTAAGTTTATTTTAGAGTACAGATTCTAATTAGAATATGGACATTGATAAAGATACATCTAATGACACAAATATGGATACATGATATATTAGGACAATATTTGCGGTTGTGCCTTATTTTGTGGTGGGGTATATGTTCTCAACGAGCATTTTATGCCATGAAGTTCCAATTGGACTTGGGATTCTATGACGGGTTGCGCCATATATTTTTTGTAGGATTTTTGGTTCAAAAAATATAGGAAACACTCTAAAATATTCCAAACCTACCCGAGAAACTTTAAATGCTTGTTGGAATCCTAGAATAACATGATTATGACATCTATAATATTAGATTTCATATCTAAAAGGTAGATACTTGTATATATTGAGTCATCAACACCCAAGGAGCAATGAATCTTTCATATAAAGAATTTGGACGTTTGTGTAAGGGACTCCACCTACGATGCTAAACTTGGATATGATTATGAAAATAAAATGGTGTACCATAATTAGAGAGAAAGAGAAGTTTGGGTTAAGACTTAATTTTCCTTATTATTCATGTGGAAATTTCTATAATTTTTATTAATGTTGAATCCATGTATTAGAAGCTCATTTTGATAGTGTTTTGACAACTTAATCCCCCCTCGTTTGTAGGAAAGGCATATATGGTGTTTGGGACATGGAGAGGGGAAAAGGGGGGATAAAATTTGAGGAAAAAAATTATGTGGGTTCCACTAAAAAAATTCTCCCAAACGTAGAAGAAAAATTGAGAGAGAGGGAAAAATTTTGGAAGAATTTATCCAACTACTCCTAAAATGATTAAGTACAAATTATAATTTAAGAAAATCAATAGATAAATAGTAATTATATTTTCCCCACAAACAAACAAACAAACAAACAAAATTATTTTTGAACTTTTTCATTCCCTACTTTTTAGTCATCAAACAAGGGAAGGGTTACTTTCGTTTTACTCGGATTCATTTTTCTTCCCTTCAAAATTTTCTTCCTCTCTTGAAAGTTTTGCTTGCAAACAGACTATTAAACATCAAGAGCTGCTTAGAATCACCCATGGCCTTCCACCCAACACGAGCCCTATAGAATTTCTCCGTTCCGTCTTCCTCCGCGGCCAGCTTCATGTTCCACTGTCCGCCGTCCCGATTGCCGTCGGCATCCATGGTCCAGCGGCGGTACCCGTTCACCACGTGCTTGAACACGAGGCTCGTGCCCTCTTCCTGGTTGTGCGTGGTGACAGCGAACTCTCCAAGCAACTTTATCCAGTTCGTGGTCGGGTCCTTGATGACCTGCCACTCGCCCACATTGGTCGGCCACAACGGGTCCTTCTCGGTAGATATGGCGGAGATGGTAGCAGCATGAGAACGAATGGCGACAAGAAGGAGCACTGGAACGAGGAACAAGGACCTCATTTTTTAATGTTAGGAGTCGGAACTCTATGTGATGTTGTTGTTAGTTAGCGACATCCCATGTTTATATAGAAGGAGACGTGAGAAGTGTATTCGAGAAATTTAAAATTCATGTAATATTATATTCTTCCATTTTGTTTCACTTCCACATCTTTGGGAATCTAATGTTCTTGTGTTCAAATCCCTTACATGTAACTAACTGTACGTTTTTTTTTTTTTTTTTTGCTAAGAAAGGAATTTATCTAGAAATCTGTTCAACATATGTCGATCATATCATGGTTGATATGAGCCAATGTACATGATGGTGGTTCTTCATACATACAAATAGTAGAATGATGATACGAAACCAGTGAATGGGATGTCAATGAATGTGCAACCCTGTTACCATTCCTAGGAATATAGGTGAACGAGATTCCATTGATGATGTTAAGAGCTTCACGTGATGGCATAGCGACCCCGCCATCATATATCAAAATCTTTATGAATTACAGCATCTAGTAGGAGTTGGCAGTCACCTTCAATAATAATATTAGTGATCGTTCTCCTCCTACGGAGCTCTAGATCCAGTCTAAGGGCTAAACCTTCAGCTTCCAAAGGAAAACCTCCCTCTTCGTGTGTCAAGATGGCGCTTCTAAAACGTCCCTAATTGTCCCTTAACAATGATGCCCCTCCCATGGTGTCTTCAAAGAAAGCTCCATCAAAGTTAATTTTCCAAAAATTTGGAGGAGAAGGATGCCAGATCTCATTGTGTTGGTGATTAGGTTGTCAAGAGGAAGACATATGTTGGTTAGGATTGGAGGCCTCTTACTTCTCTAGCAATCTGCTTGATGTCCCAATAATGTTGGTTGCACAGATAAATTTGTGTTGAAAGATTGTCGCGTTCCTTGCCTTCCATATCGACCACATTAGGTGGAAGCTTGAATTAATACAATCCTGATCAACCCCAGATAGGATGCTCTGGATGAAGCTTTTGACAGTAGAACATTATTGCAAGTGGTGTTGAATTGATGATATGCTTGCCAGATAGTTCCTGAAATAGGACAAAGTAAAAGAAGGTGATCTACAGTCTCAACTTGTACCTGACATAAGGAGTATATTGGGCTAAAATCTTGTAGTTGCCTGTGCATGTTCTCTCCGTAGGAATGAATTAGTGAGAGATCTCCAAACAAATATCAACACTCTGGGACATATGTGGTATAAACTCCAAAGGAGCTTCCAATCTTTAAACTAGATTGCAAAAAATAGCAGAGGGGATGGTCTGTGTTGTTGATAAGTTTGTAGGCTTATTTGGTATGGAAGGAATAAGTGGTAATTGGATGATGACTGAAGCTTCATGTGGAGGGAATAGTTGCTTTATGAGGTCAATTTTCCAACAGCTTGTGGCTTGGATGATAAGTTCACTAACAATCTGGATATGTAGGTTTGCACCAAAGTTTCTCAAGACATTATATGAAGGCATGTTTGGGACCCATGGATCAGTCCATATGTTTATATTAGTTCCATCTCCAACTTGTCGACATTGCTATATATATATATATATATATATATATATATATATATATATATATATATCTCGACATCGCTAAAAGAATATATATATATATATATATATATATATATATATATATATGTGTGTGTGTGTGTGTGTGTGTGTGTGTGTGTGTGTGTGTTTTTTTTGTTTACAAATTGACAAAGAGTACAAGAGAAATCCTATATAAGAGAATCTAAGTACAAAAGATCTGGGGCAAGTGTGATGGTGGAGATCGAGCACTACAGCGGCTCCTTTACTCCGTTGACGATCCGGGATCAAGGGGGGTCGACGAGGCTTCGGCGGTGCCATGTCTTCTTCTCTTGTAGAGGCGGCTACCTCTGCTTCCTCTCTTTTTTTGTGTGTGGGTGTCTGGATCTCTCGATGCCTTGTATGTGGGAAAAACACCCACTATTTATAGCCTTCAACAAGGCATCACGTAGGCGCATGTAAGTGAAATGCATAGCGCATGAGAGTTGACAGGATCATAATGACGCATGGCACTACGGGCGCATGACACACTTAGATACATAAGGGCGCATGGCACTGCGGGCACATGAGACACCTAGATGAAACTGGACGCATGACACTACAGGCACATGAGACACCTAGATGTTAGAGGATGCATGGCACTGCGGGCGCATGAGACTCCACTTAGACTGTTGGCACATTCGTCAGAATCATTGAGGCACAAGGAGTTTAAACAACTGAGGCGCATTATTATGGCGCATGGAGCAAGGTCTCTAGGGCGCATGGAGCAGATTTTGCATGCTTCTACAAGACCCCTTTCAATGTTTCTGAACTTTAAAACTTTGAAAGTTTAAAGTTCATAATCACTACTAAAAATTGCGGAATTAGCAACGTTTTTAGCGACGTCAAGGTAAAACATCGCTAATATTAAAGATATCAGCGACTCCAAAGAATAACGTCGCTATAAGTCGCTGTTTAGCGACATATAGCGACGTGTAGCGACTGTAATTCAGTTTTTTAAAAGAATAGTCTATAAGTTTATTTAAGGTCGCTAAACGTCATTGAGTTAATGATTTAGCGACGTCTTTAGCGACTTCAATGGCGTCGCTAAATAATTCTATGAGCGACGTCATAAGTTAGCGTCGCTAAATGTCGCTAATTTGTTTCATTTAGGGCTGATGAGTTTTTCTTTCCTCCATTTCCTTCGATTCTCCCAAATTTGAAACCCCCCTACGTCATCTCCTCGGCTCCCCTCCTCCCTCCGGTGTCCTCCTCCCTCCGGCGGTTCCTCCTCCCTCCGGCGTTCTCCTCTCTCCAGCTCCCCTCCTCCTCACTCGGTGAGCTCCTCTCTCTGTCTCCTTTCTCTCTCTCTCTCTGTCTCTCTCTGTCTCTCTCTCTAACATGACACGACACGATATGACACACACTAACCCTAACCCTAACTCGAATACACACACACACACACGTACGCGGACTGGTAGGTCCTCAACCAACAAGCCTTGAACTGAAGCTGCTACACTTGAATTTGCCATTAGAAACAGAAGAATTGGGGAGATTGAGAGTAGAACAAGAAAAAATTTGGGGAATTAGGGTTTTTTTATTTAGTAAAGAGGAAGAACATAGGGAACCGCTTGTTGAGTTGTCCTTCTTGTTGGAAGTATGACATGGCAATAACAAGTGGCAATAATGATGTGGAGGAAAAACCGAAAGAAAGGATGTGTGATACTCATACCCTCTCTGTTACTGATACTCTCACTTGGCCTCTGATCACTGAGCTACTGATCCATCTAGGGTCTTATAAATACCTCCTCCTAAAATTGACCTTGTCTCAAGGTCAAAATGAGATAAATTCTTAAGGAATTTTTCATAAGGAACCCATGTAGCAGAGTCCCTGTCTCCTCCCAACCACTGAACAAGCAAGTCAACTGCTGCCTTCTCCTTCCTCTGAGCTAACCTCCTTTCAAGTATCAGTTCTGGTTCAAGTATGGTTGTTTCTTGCTGCTGTAGAGTGCCATCCTGAACAGGAACTTGATTTCCCAATTGCTTTTTTAACTATGACACGTAAAAAACTGGATGTAACCGCGAATCCTCAGGTAATTCCAACCTATAAGCAACTGGACCAATACGAGCAAGGATCTTATAAGGACCATAGAATTTAGGAAAAAGTTTTTGAGTCTCCTATGAGCCAGAGATGTCTGTCTGTAAGGTTGCATCTTTAAGTACACCCAATCACCTACTTCAAAGGTCCTTTCAGTCCTATGCATGTCAGCATACTTCTTCATTCTTTCTTGGGCAAGAATTAAATTATCCTTGAGTAAATGGAGAGAATTGTCCCTCTGAGCAATTACTTCAGCCACATCTGGTAAGTATGTAAGTAGTTTAGGAGGTTGTCTCCTATACAAGGCTTCAAATGGAGGATTGGGGATCTATCAGCAACCTTCCCTTGTAATATAACATTCTATCTCTTAGTCAATATTTACTGCTATTTAACTTATGTCACGCCCCAGTTCCAAAATACATAGAACCAGACCACGTGGCAATAACCAGCTGTCACGTCTCCGAGGATATCCTAATTTAATGGATCCTAACGAAGAGTGCTACGCTGTCCTAAAATACTAACATGTCCAATAACAGTCAACAACAGGTAAACTAATCTTATCCACAAAATAATCAGCAAGAAGTACTAAATAAACTGCTGGAAGATAAACACCAGTCACAAGATATCATAGTACAACCAATAATGTCTGGTGGGAATAAACCCACTACTATAACGAAATAAAACTACTGAAATGATAGATAAAAGATAATGACTAGGGCATCGGCTGACTAGATAATGATGCTCCCAATCCTAGGCGGAAGGCCTACCAACTGATCACGGAAACTCTGACGGTAGCACCTCTAACTCCTCTGCGGTAGCGAATCTCGTCTCCTGTCCGGGGCCTTACACTATGGGGGTAATATGCCTCGTCCAAATATGAAAAGGTACCAGGTCCTTAGAGGGACGTAACAAGATACATAGAAGCATGCCATATATATAAATACTGAATAAGATAAATGTAATATAGTACAAGGGTGTGCTAACCATCTAAGTGAATGCAATGTGAAGACAACTTTGGTACGTATGGGTAGGCGTAGGCATAACGTCCAACACTCCGAAGAGCGTGGTATCTGTAACATCCATCATCCCGAAGAATGATATACGTCTGTATCACTCCGAAGAGCGCGGTATCTGCAATAAAGGAAGTCATTGGATCCGTGGCTCCTCCGGATACGACGGAGTCCAATGTGTGTATCCCATACACCTACTAGTTGTCCTCCCCGCCAAATGTAGATACGCTAGTCCAATACTCGACGTGCATACCTCGTTTCTATATGCCAGTCTCTACAAATAAAATAATCCTGAGTTATATACTAACCGTGATGCATGTCACACGCACCGATATCTAGTCGAGTACGCGGACCCGCATCCCAACATGCATATATCACAGTAAAACGTGTAAGGTGTCAGGTCACAGAAGATATCAGAGTATCCTCCCATGGGGTGAGTCTGCTAATGACTAGGTCAAGTATACTAATCATCGACGTATCCATCGACTGCACCCGAGTCAATCTCGGGCGCACACAGTCATATAAAATACAGCAACAAGAATTATACAACATATGCATCATTTAAATCAAATAGTAAATATGGCAAGGTATCTTGCCTGAGTCCTCAAGCTGTGAATGCCAGAAGCCGGTTCCTGCAGTGTCTTCTGGCTGATCCAATGGTCCTAAACACAAAATATAATATAATAATCTAATATCAGACACTAAGACAATAAATAGACTCTACGTTGCTCTTAGGAATTGTCACAAGTTCACGACTGATCGAAGACGGCTACACGGGTGCACATAGCTCGGATGTGCACATGTTCTATCCTTGTCAGCGTGTGTCTTGAGACCATAATTATTATAGGTAAAGGGGTTGCTACTATATCTGATTTGTACGAATACGTCCTTGGTTTCCATGTTCAATCATACTGGATTTATGTCCAGGTGTTCAGGTGAAATATTAGTCCTTGATTACAGTCTCACCACATTGGGTGATTACTAATTATTAATGACTATCTAACCTAATTAATTACCATCTAATCTAATCAATTTTACATACAAACATATAGGATTTTATTTTACATTATCCGTGTCCAATTTAATGATATACGACACGATGATATGGCGATATGATACAAGGAAGGAGGGGTTGGTGATCGAGTACCTACTCAACGGAACTAGGGGGTCTCGTCGACGTTTTATTCGGTGATCAACGGATCTCCGGTCGACTACAATGCAGCAGCGGTAGCAACGGCAGTATGTGCAGCAGCGGTGGCGGGAGTCTGGTACGACGACAGCGGCTGTGCCTAGTGGTGGTCGGTCGTGGGGCATCGGGTCGGCCGACCAATGGTGGTGGGAGACGCTGGAGGCGGTCGGGAGCAGTCGGGCGATGGCTAAGGGAGTCAGTTATGGTGAAGAAGATGGTGGCGTTGGCGGATGGGCTTGATGTTCGTACGGCGGTGGTTTGGAGTGGCGGTGGTTGTCCGATCGGGGAAGGGCAGTGGTGGTCGGGGTGCTGGAGAGGGTGGCCGGGCGGTTGGGTTTGGATGGGCGGTCGATGGTTGTTGGTTGCAGGCGGCCTGCGGGGAGGGTAGTTGGTTGATGGTGAGGATGGCAGAGTCAGGCGGTTGCAGGCGGCGTTGGAGGTGGTGATTTGGTGATCGGGGAGGGCTGTGATGGTGGGTGTCCGGCCGGGGAAGGAGGGAACTCGGTTTGGATGGGGGGAGGTCGGCTAGGGTTTGAAGGGGATGATGAATAGTGGGTTTTAGGGTTTTGCATGAGAAGGATTGTATATATATGTGGTGATAGAGGTTATGGGCTGGCCACGAGTTTGGTCCTGTCTGCCTTGTTGGGGTGGGGCTGGTCCACGGGGTAGAGTGCATGTGGGCTTGATCAGGCTTGTTTGAGGTGAACTTGACCTCGAATTTAATTAATTTAGTAAATACAAGGTGTTCTCTAAGGAATATTGCGTAGCTAAGTTTGAGACGCAATAACGAGTGTCTAATGCTGCACAATGGTCAGTGGGGATAGTCTGGCATATCTAAAAATTGTTCGTGACATTGGGTTGAAGGTAAATGCTAGTGTGGCTTTCCCAACCTCGTAGCAATGGCGAGGTGTAATGAGACATATAATTGTCACACAAAAATCCTAATTAAATTCGTTTATCCCTAGTCTCTAGTTTTAATTCAAAATAATCTCTAAATTGGTTGAGGGGGTTTACAATCTACCCTCCTTAGAGCATTTCGTCCTCGAAATTAAAATATACGCATGGCAAGAATTTCTGACTGAATTTAAAATGCTAAAACGTACCTGGTCCTTCGAAGAGGTGAGGGTAGCATTGTCGAATATCCTTCTCGTGTTCCCAGGTCGACTCGCCTGGTGCATGATGTCTCCATGCGATACGGACTAAGAGAATAGTCTAGCCTCGCAGTACCTTCTCGCTCCTATCCAGAATCTCGACAGGCTCCTCTTGGTATGATAAACTTGGGCAGCCTATGATTTCGGAATGGTCAAGCACGTGACTTGGATCTGGTATGTATCTTCTTAGCTGAGATACATGGAAGACGTCATGGACTCCTTCCAAAGTCTGCGGCAAGGCTAATCTGTAAGCAACCTCACCGACACGTTATAACACGTCGAATGGTCCGATGTACCTCGGACTCAACTTTCCTCTGCCTCCGAATCTGATAGTCCCTCGAGTAGGCGAGATCTTCAGAAATACATGATCTCCAACCTGGAACTCTAAGGGTCGTCGATGCGCATTCGCCCAATGCTTCTGCCTGTCTTGTGCTGCTCGTAGGTGCCCTTGGATCTTGTCTCTCACCTATATCACTCCAACATACTGGGGAACGGTATTTCCTTCCATACAACGCTTCAAAGGGAGCCATCTGGATGCTCGCTTGATAGTTGTTGTTGTAGGAAAACTCGACCAAGTGCAAATGGTCCTTCCATGATCCTACAAAGTCAAGCATGCACGCTCTTAATATGTCTTCCAATGTCTGAATGGTGCGCTCCGACTGGCCATCTATCTGTGGGTGATACGCTGTGCTAAACTTCAGACGGGTACCGAGACTTTCTTGCATACTCTGCCAAAAGTAAGATGTAAACCTCGTATCCCTGTCAGACACGATGCTAACTGGGACTCCATACAGTCGCACAATCTTTCTCATGTACATATCTGCTAAGACCTTTGTCGATTGCCCAACTCTGAAGGGTAAAAAGTGCGTAGACTTGGTGAGTCTATCCACAATTACCCAAACTGTATTGCGGCCATTAGGACTCCTCGAAAAACCCATAACAAAGTCCATAGTGATGTGCTCCCATTTCCATTCCGGTATCGGAAGTGGTTGAAGTAATCCTGCAGAGCTCTGATGCTCAGCCTTGACTTGCTGACACACCAGGCACTTGGCCACAAAGTGTGCTATCTCTCTCTCTTTATTCCATGCCACCAGTAGTACTGCCTCAGGTCTCTGTACATCTTCGTGCCTCCTGGATGAATAAAGTAGGTCGAACTGTGTTCCTCTGTCATCAACTCCTGCCGAAGTTCTCCATTTGGAACGTAGAGAAGATCTCCACATCTCAAGGTTCCATCTTTATGTATACGTAGTCCTATCTGTAATCCAGCCTATGTCCTCTGTCTAAGCCTCTGAAATCTGGCATCTGGCGGCAAGGCAGCCTTGATTTTCTCTACCAATATCGATTGCAACTGGAAACTAGACAACTGTCCGTCTATTCCGGGCATAACAACCTCTATACCCATCATCTCTAGATCTCTCAATAGGTGTTATTGCGTAGTCAAGAAGAATGCCATGGGTCTTCTGCTCAAAGCGTCAGCTACTACATTGGCCTTTCCCGGATGGTACTGTAGCTCAATCTCGAAGTCTGTCATCACCTCGAGCCAACGTCTCTGTCTCTGATTCAGATCCTTCTGAGTGTAGACATACTTCAGGCTCTTATCATCAGTAAATATCTCCACTCTTTCTCCATATAAATAGTGTCTCCAAAGCTTTAAAGCAAAGATCACTGCTGCAAGCTCCAAGTCGTGGGTGGGATAGTTCTTCTCATGTGTCCTCAACTGCCTAGAGGCGTAAGCCACAACCTTTCCATGATGCATCAAGACACATCCTAATCCTTTCCCGGATACATCGCTATAGATCACGAATCCTCCGGGTCCAGAAGGTATGGTCAAGATAGGTGTCGTAGTCAAACGTTTCTTCAGTTCATCGAATGCCTTCTGATACTCCTCTGTCCAAGTAAACTCCTGTTCCTTACGGGTCAAGCGGGTCATCGGCTCTGCAATCTTTGTGAAGTTCTCTACGAACCTCCGATAATATCCGACAAGTCCTAGAAAACTTCTTACCTCTGAGACATTGGTAGGGGTTGGCCATGTCTCTATTGATGAAATCTGTGCCGGATCCACTGAAATGCCCTCTCCTGAGATGACGTGTCCGAGGAAAGCGACACGATCTAGAAAAAACTCATACTTGCTCAGCTTTGCATAAAGCCTCTCTCTCCTCAGCGTCTCTAACACTAGTCTCAAGTGCTCTTTGTGCTCTTCGTAGCTCTTCGAATACACTAAGATGTCGTCAATGAAGACTACTACGAACCGGTCTAAGTATTGGTAGAATACTATGTTCATCAAGTTCATAAATACAGCTGGCGCATTCGTCAGTCCAAAAGGCATCACTAAGAACTCGTAGTGACCATAACGAGTCCTGAATGCTGTCTTTTGAATGTCTTCTCTTCGCACCTTTACTTAATGATAACCCGATCTCAAGTCAATCTTTGTGAACACCATTGCTCCTGTCAACTGGTCGAATAAATCGTCAATCCTCGACAGAGGATACTTGTTCTTGATAGTCAAAGCATTAAGGACTCTGTAATCAACACACATGCGTACTGTTCCATCCTTCTTAGGTACAAACAGCATTGGTGCTCCCCAGGGTGATACACTAGGACGGATAAATCCTTTGCTCTGTAACTCCTCTAATTGTAACTTCAGCTCATCTAGCTCCTTCTTCGCCAATCGGTATACATTAGAAGATACAGGTGCTGCTCCGGGTACTAGTTCAATGGTGAACTCCACGTCCCTATCTGGCGGTAAGCCTGACAGTTCTTCGGGGAATACATCCTCGAATTCTTCAACTATTGGCGGGGGTGCAATCTCCATATCCATATAAGTTTCAGCTATCTGTCATACTCCTTGTTCGATGGTCCCTCGTATGTACTCGAACTTCGGTTGATCTGGCGGTCTAAAGGTGACGCTACCCTTCCGGCAATTCAGTACGGCGTTATACTGGCTTAACCAGTCCATGCCTAGCACAACATCTAAGTACAGCATAGGCAATACCAAGAATCGTGCTCTCCTCTCTCTACCACATACGACTACCGAGCACATTCTGATAGTGCTGGTAACCGACACGATACATCCTCCGGTAAAAATCTTCCAATTCTTAGGTAAGGGAGAAGTAGCTACTCTATGCATTGCTATAAATCTACTAGATATGAATGATAAGGTAGCTCCAGAATCAAATAATGCAGTTGCAGGTAATGATGCAACTAAAATGGTACCTGTGATAGCTTTCCCTTCTGTTTCCTCCTCAGTAGCTGCTAGTGCAAAGGCCTGTCCGTGCCTCTGTCCTCCGGTCTGCTGTCGAGCCCGATCAAACTGCGCCTCCTATGGGGCTAAAGGTTGTCTCCTCTGGAATCCTCCGAATGCTAGTGGATGTTGACCTCCTGGAGGGGGTAGTATCCTCGAGGCTTGTACTGTTGGCCTCGGTCCTGTCTGGGGTGCTGCGTCTCTGCGCTGTGAACAGTCTTGAGCAAGGTGCTGACTTGCTCCACATATCATGCATAACCCCAGCTTCTTTCGACAATCTCTGATGACGTATCCCTTCTTGCCACAATGGTGATAAATCGGGAGCTCCTGCTGTGGTATGGTGCTGCCCTCTACTGTATCTGTGCTCTGGGTCAACGGATCGGTCCTCCTGCTCCGGGCTGGGCTCTGGCTGGTATGGTCGTACTGGAACGTCTAGCTCCTCTGACGATGTCCTCCTGGATCCTCGTCTCTGCAAGAACCTCCTCATAAGAGATCCTCGCCTGCGTGGTGGTATACCTCTGTAGCTCGAAAGTAAGACCGTGATGGAATCTCTGAGCCTTCTCCAGGTCATTGGGTATCAGAACGGCACCAAATCTGTTGAGATGGCTGAACTCCGCGTCATATGCGTCAACAGTCATATTCCTCTATTCTAGATATAGGAACTGGGAGTACAGGGCATTTTTGACTGTTGTTGGAAAATACTTCGCATTGAAGTATTCTAGAAACTGCTCCCAAGTCTGGTTCTTGCCTACACTGCGCTCAATGGAATCCTACCAGTGATGGGCATTGCCTTTTAGTTGGGCCCTCACTGCAGTCATCCAAAGGTCTGGATGCAGTTGTGAAGCCTCTAGTAACATCTCCGTGTTGGCGACCCAATCGGAGATCTGTTCTGCAGTCTCGTTTCTTGAGAAAGTATATGGTCCCATATGTTGGAACCATCTAACAGTGCCACCTGTCTGGGCTGGTGGAGGTGCTGGTACTTGTGTTGTGACAGGTGTCCTCTCTAGTACTGCCATCAAGCTCTGTCTCAACGTCTCTGTCTGATGCCACTGTGCTTGCATCATGGTCTGAAAGAACTGAAGCATCTGTGGCTGTCCATCTAGCTGTGGCATCTGGGGTGGATAAGGTGGAGGTGGTGGTAGTGGAACCTCTGGCTGTGCGGTAGGGGTCTCCTCAGATGTCGGCCTCTCGGTCTGCGGTATCGGCATAGCTCCTGAAGTCCGGCCCTCACAATGCTGCGTAGGGATCGTCTGGGAAATCTGTCCCTCGTGCTGTGGTGTAGGATTGCCTTGAGAAGTCTCATGCCAATGTATCAGCAGGGTCTGTAGCTGGGGTTGCCCTTGGGGTACCTCCTCTCTTTGGGTGGTGTTATCTGGCACCGCGGCACTGGGTGCTCCTCGTCCACTATTTACTGCCATCAGGCTCTGTCTTAATATTTACTGCTATTTAACTTATGTCACGCCCCAGTCCCAAAATACATGGAACTAGGCCACGTGACAATAGTCAGCTGTCACGTCTCCGAGGATATCCCAATTTAATGGATCCTAACGAAGAGTGCTATGCTGTCCTAAAATACTAACATGTCCAATAACAGTCAACAACAGGTAAACTAATCCCATCCACAAAATAATCAGCAATAAGTACTAAATAAACTGCTAGAAGATAACACCAGTCTCAAGATATCATAGTACAACCAATAATGTCTGGTGGGAACAAACCCACTACTATGACGAAATAAAAGTACTGAAATGATAGATAAAAGATAATGACTAGGGCATCGGCTGACTAGATAATGATGCTCCCAATCCTAGGTGGAAGGCCTACCAACTGATCACGGAAACTCTGACGGTAGCACCTCTAACTCCTCTGCGGTAGCGAATCTCGTCTCCTGTCCGGGGCCTTACACTGTAGGATAATATGCCTCGTCCAAATCTGAAAAGGTACCAGGTCCTCAGAGGAACGTAACAAGATACATAGAAGCATGTCATATATATAAATACTGAATAAGATAAATGCAATATAGTACAAGGGTGTTCTAACCATCTAAGTGAATGCAATATGAAGACAACTTTGGTACGTATGGGTAGGCGTAGGCATAACGTCCAACACTCCGAAGAGCGTGGTATCTGTAACATCCATCATCCTGAAGAATAAGGTATCTGTAATATATATACGTCTGTATCAATCCGAAGAGCGCGGTATTTGCAATAAAGGAAGTCATTGGATCCGTAGCTCCTCCGGATACGATAGAGTCCAATGTGTGTATCCCATACGCCTACTAGCTGCCATTCCCGCCCAATGTAGATACGCTAGTCGAATACTCGACGTGCATACCTCGTTTCTATATGCCAGTCTCTACAAAAAAAATAATCCAGAGTTACGTACTAACCGTGATGCATGTCACACGCATCGATAGCTAGTCGGGTACGCGGACCCGCATCCCAACATGCATATATCACAGTAAAATGTGTAAGGTGTCAGGTCACAGAAGATATCAGAGTATCCTCCCATAGGGTGAGTCTTCTAATGACTAGGTCAAGTATACTAATCATCGACGTATCTGTCGACTGCACCCGAGTCAATCTCGGACGCACACAGTCATATGATATACAGCAACAAGAATCATACAACATATGCATCATTTAAATCAAACAATAAATATGGCAAGGTATCTTGCCTGAGTCCTCAAGCTGTGAATGCCAGAAGCCGATTCCTGCAGTGTCTCCTGGCTGATCCAATGGACCTAAACACAAAATATAATATAATAATCTAATATCAGACACTAAGACAATAAACAGACTCTACGTTGCTCTTAGGAATTGTCACAAGTTCACGACTGATCGAAGACGGCTACATGGGTGCACGTAGCTAGGATGTACACATGTTCTGTCCTTGTCAGCGTGTGTCTTGAGACCATAGTTATTATAGGTAAAGGGGTTGCTACTATATCTGATTTATACGAATACGTTCTTGGTTTCCATGTTCAATCATACTGGATTTATGTCCAGGTGTTCAGGTAAAATATTAGTCCTTGATGACAGTCTTACCACATTGGGTGATTACTAATTATTAATGACTATATAACCTAATTAATTACCATCTAATCTAATCAATTTTATATACAAACATATAGGATTTTATTACATTACCCGTGTCCAATTTAACGATACACGACACGATGATATGGCGATAGGATACAAGGAAGGAGGGGTTGGTGATCGAGTACCTGCTCAACGGAACTAGGGGGTCTCGTCGATATTTTCTCTGGTGATCAACGGATCTCCGGTCGACTACAACGCAGCAGCGGCAACAACGGCAGTATGTGCAGCAGCAGTGGCAGGAGTCTGGTACGGCGGCAGCGGCTGTGCCTAGTGGTGGTCGATCGTGGGACGTCGGGTCGGCCGGCCAATGGTGGTGGGAGACGCTGGAGGAGGTCGGGAGCAGTCGGGCGGCGGCTAAGGGAGTCGGTTATGGTGAAGGAGATGGTGGCGTTGGCGGATGGGCTTGATATTCGGGCGACGGTGGTTTGGAGTGGCGGTGGTTGTCCGGTCGGGGAAGGGCAGTGGTGGTCGGGGTGCTGGAGAGGGTGGCCGGGCGGTTGGGTTTGGATGGGCGGTCGATGGTTGTCGGTTGTAGGTGGCCTGCGGGGAGGGTCGTTGGTTGATGGTGAGGGTGGCGGAGTCCGGCGGTTGCAGGCGGCGTTGGAGGTGGTGGTTTGGTGATCGGGAAGGGCTGTGATGGTGGGTGTCCTGCCGGGGAAGGAGGGAACTCGGTTTGGACGAGGGGGAGGTCGGCTAGGGTTTGAAGGGGTGATGAATAGTGGGTTTTTAGGGTTTTGCATGAGAAGGATTGTATATATATGTGGTGATGGAGGTTATGGTCTGGCCTCGAGTTTGGGCCTGTCTGCCTTGTTGGGGTGGGGTTGGTCCACGTGGTAGAGTGCATATGGGCTTGATCAGGCTTGTTTGAGGTGAACTTGACCTCGAATTTAATTAATTTAGTAAATGCAAGGTGTTCTCTAAGGAATATTGCATAGCTAAGTTTGAGACGCAATAACGAGTGTCCAATGCTGCACAATGGTCAGTGGAGATAGTCTGGCATGTCTAAAAATTGTTCGTGACATTGGGTTGAAGGTAAATGCTAGTGTGGCTTTCCCAACCTCGTAGCAACGGCGCGGTGTAATGAGACATATAATTGTCGCACAAAAATCCTAATTAAATCCGTTTATCCCTAGTCTCTAGTTTTAATTCAAAATAATCCCTAAATTGGTTGAGCGGGTTTACAACTTACCTTTCCTCCACTTGTCTATTTTTTTTTATAATACTTTCCTTAGACTATTGTTATGGCTTACAATTCTAGAATACTTATTCTGGAAAGACTGTCAGTAGCCTGGTTTTCCTTGCCCTTTTTATACTCCACACTATATTTTTAACCATCTAATTTGAGTACCCATTTATACTGGGCTTCAGTGTACCCAAATGATGCACACTAAAAACTGTGAACTGCTCTCCCTAGTGACCCGAGCTCACTCAATCACTCAAAAACCATATGCACATACACACTGTCATGCCCCAGTCCCAAAAATACGTAGGACTAGGACACGTAAGTATGCCAGCCGCATGGATATGGCAACTCCAATATATGGAAACCAAAACCCATACGTACGCTGTAATATGAATATCAAATCCACAAGTGGTATAAATCTATTACAAGTCACAGGGTATAATCTAAATCTCATCCACAGAATCATATATAAATACTTAACCAATATCTAAATACTAGATCTCAATACAAAGTATCTAAAGATGATAGTTGGATGGAAAAAAATCCACTACCAACTCGAATGGAAAAGTACAACACAATAAACACAATATAAGAATATCAACTAACGACCACGGGGCTCGAAGAAAAGACATCCTCGAAACATATGTAACCATCTGAATCTGCGCTCCTGCGAATACTCAAGAACAGCGACACCTGGAAGGGGCCAGGTCCTCAGAGGGACATAACAAGATACATAAAAGCATGCCAATAAAGTACTGAAATAAATATCCAATGGGTCGCCTAACCGTCTAAGTAAATACAGTTTGAGAACAACTTTCTAACAAGTGGGCTATCTGGCCATAAATGGGATTGGCATGACTCTCTCGAAGAATCAGGGGCCTACAAAGCATGTCGTCTTTTGAACGGCAGAGGCCACCAAGTAGTATAGGGGTCATCACGACCGCGTATCTCCGGTGGAGCGTACGGGTTACATAAAAGGAAAGTACAAAGGAGCCCAAATATGGTACTTGTTGTTCTCCCCACCCCATGCTCTAAGCATGTCATATCCATGACACGATTTGGTTCATAGCCTATATTTAGTACAAGAGCCCAACCCTACAACCAAATAAGGACAAGGATTGGACCACCGTACTACAATAGGCTATGTCCCTGGACTACTAATAACTGCTAAGTCTTCTAGCATACAAAGTTTCTATCATCAGTTATCCCTAACACACGGCCCACACGTACCGATGATCAGTCAATACGTATGTCCGTGACCTATATGAGACTCACAACTCGTGTAAAATGTGTCACAGTCAAATAAAACCTAATAATGCTTTATGATAATGGGGCAGTCTCATAAACAAGGTCAATGCATATACATAAATAAAAATAAATCATGACGACATTATCGCGCGCATTTTATATAACAGTTAAAATATATGAACTAAAGATAGAAAATAAAAATGCATGCAACATATGAAATATAAATAACAGTACAATGGCAAGGTATACTTGTCTGGCAAGAATCTGCAAAATATAACGTCCAGATGTCAAACACACGAGATCAGAAGCTATGGCCTCAGAACAAATATCTTCGGATGCTGAAATAGACATCACCAACATTCCCAGAATAAGCAAAATAGCTAGAAAGCACTTTTCTTTCATCCAATTTGGACACAGGAGCAAAACGGTAATTTTGGGACAAAGTAGGGTCCACGTGTGGCCCACTTTGCACCGAAAAGTGTGCCAAGGATAACAGCCTCTAAATGGAACAAATTATAGGTTAAATAAATTCTAAATGTCAATACGAACTCAATGGTATGGCCAAATATGGAATCTGATGAGCCGAACACAATTTTGCCCAAAAAGTCAACCGTAGGGCCCGTCAATTGGCGACTTGGTCAAATATCTCACAATTGTGTAAAAATTGGGTCACAGGACTAGTGCGTTACCACGAGTCTAGTGGCATAAGTTTTGTTGCAATCTGACAAGCGTGCACAAAATAAGCAGGGCTTTCACAAAAGTTGCGACACGGGGATTGATCGCGGATACAGGCTGATTCCGACGTGCACACGCGTCCGAATCATTTCTCGCAAAATCTCACATGTTCGGGTATACTGCATGCACCTTTTGGTATACTTTGTACACGGTGGGGCGGTCCCGTTTGGCGGGGCACGCTTCGTTTCATAATTTTTGGAAATCTGGAAAAAATAGGTTTTCAGGGTTTTCCAACGAATTTAATTCTACATACAATAGTTAACAAATTAATATAATTCATAGAAATTAAACTAGGTCAAGTGGTCTCCGCATACCAAAAAGAAAAATCAAATTCGGATCTCTGTGGTGGGAGATACAAATCCGGGAACATAGGTAGTCACCGCAGTTTTTTGCGATACCCAAAAGTTATCTTTTTTTGTCAACTTGAACGTTATTTTCGCCTAGGGTTACGTGCTGTTCGAGGTCAACTATCATACAGATATTGAATAGGGTTAAGTGGTGAATGTACCGGTGAAGACGGGGTCGAGTTTGGTTTAGCGAGGTGACAGAAAACAGGGCTTGAACACAGGTAACCTGCTATCCAAACTGTCAGTGCGCGGTTGTGCGTTGTCACGGTCGTCGGGATCGGTTTCCGGCGGCTGGAGGCGGCTGAGGGCGGTGGTCTCTGGTCGAGGGCGGCGGGGTTTAGATGGGAAGGGAGAAGAATGAGTTAGGGTTATGGTTTTGGTCGAGATGGGAAGTATATATAAGAGAGGGAGAGAGAGATCGGTTCAGCGGGGGGGCTTGGGTCTCGCGGGTTTGCAATATGAGGGCTGTTGCTACTGCTTCTCATTTACAAAAGGGTACGGGGGTTAGGCTATTAGGTGGGTTTGGTCCTTAACGGGTAGGTGGGTAGATCCAATAGGAGGGTAGATCCATTAGAACTTCTATTTTGTTTTTCTTTATTCTTTTTCATTCTTTTTTTTCATTTCTTTCTTCTATTTCTATTTAACTATATATATATACATATATTTATATAGAAAAATTCAAGAATTAATATTATTGCATACCATTAAGCTAGCAACTGTCCACGGGATCTCCTACATGGAATAAATTAGAAAAAATTTATACCGGCTCCATAAATCCCCTAAATGCACAAACACCCAAAATAAAAATTAAATAAATTCTATTTTCCCTAATTAGCTCATAATTACTATAATTAAATTAATAATTAATTAAAAAGGTAAATACGGTTTTTAGGATTATGGGTTTTATATTCTACCCAACTTATAAAAATTTTGTCCTCGAAATTAAAATTAAGCCGTGGTAGAAAGTTAATGATGGTATACGATTTGCATTGTTTAAAATGCAAGGCTAGATTTAAAGGAGTGGGCGATGTCTCGCATTTGCATATTCCACAAATTTATGGAGAAGATTCATATAGAGGAGAATTAGGTTTCTTCATGTGTCATGTCCAATGGTGTGGACACCTAAATGCTCTTTTGCATAAAAGCGTCCAACAATTGAAAAGTTGCACAAAGATGGAAATTGGATTAAATAATCAAAATTAATGCGCAAGGTGTTCTTGAGTTAATTAGAAGTACATGGGATAACATTAGGTGGAGCACAAGTGGCGTGGGCATAGAGGGCTCAGGGTAGAATATTATCAAAATTTGGGTCGTACAAAATGGGTCAAGATTGTGTCTCCAATTTTGATTGGAACACACAAGGATACAAAATTAGAACTATTTTAGAATTAAGAAATAACGTTCGCGGCGAATGTTGTGCGACTAAAATGTAGCACAAGAGAGCTTAATTATAAGTTGCACAAAGGTCAGAATAGAAGGCGGACATGTCTAGGACAAGGGTGTAGAAATTGTAGGAAGGCAATGACTAGTGAAGTGCTCCAATTATCGAAGCAATGGTAAGGTGCACTAAGTGGTACAAATATTGTATAATTAAATGTCGTGTCCTATTTCTAATTGGATTCAAACTAGCCTTAGTCTTCCTATCTAAGCCAAGTAGGTCAAATTTTGGGTGAGGGGTTTACAATCCAGCCAACAAAAAAAAACAATTTCATCCTCGAAATTAAAATAAGGCATAATTTGTTAATCCTTCATGTTCATAGGGCAAGTCAATCGCAATCTCTTTGCGATAATTAAAATCATAATCATATCTATCGCAATCACTTCAGGGTTAAGATAATCACTGTTCCAATCAAAATTCAACATATTGTAATCTCTCCTCACTTTTTTAAATTATCAATATCCAAATTTAAATTAAATTCATATAACATCTTCAAGAATTAAATACGCATATAAATTTTACCTCACGATCTCCAACTATCATACTCTCCTTTAGAAAATATTTCTAATCCAATATTATTCCTATTTTCACTTATGAATTTTTGTATTCTTCAAATTTTTTTAAATTCAATTCACATCCTCAATATTCAAATACGTAATCCAACAATCGAATTTTAACTCTTAATTCAAATCATCAAATTATAAAAAATTTAAATTCAATCCACTAATGTTCAAGTATGAAATTCTATATTTATCCTCAAAATTTAAATTGATGATTTTACCTTCAATATTTAAAAATTTAAATTCAATCCACCCCATGCTCTAAGCATGTCACATCTACGACACGATTTGGTTTATAGCCTATCTTTAGTACAAGAGCCCAACCCTACAACCAAACAAGGACAATGATTGGACCACCGTACTACAATAGGCTATGTTCCTGGACTACTAATAACTGCTAAGTCTTCTAGCATACAAAGTTTCTATCAGCAGTTATCCCTAACGTACGGCCCACACGTACCGATGATCAGTCAATACGTACATCCGTGATCTATATAAGACTCACAACTCGTGTAAAAATGTGTCACAGTCAAATGAAACCTAATGATGCTTCATGATAATGGGGAAGTCTCATAAACAAGGTTAATGCATATATATAAATAAAAACAAATCACGACGACACTGTCGCACGCATTTTATATAACAGTTAAAATATATGAGCTAAAGACAAAATAAAGATGCATGCAACATATGAAATATAAATAACAGTATAATGACAAGGTATACTTGCCTGGCAAGAATCTGCAAAATGTAACGTCCAGATGTCAAAAATACAAGATCAGAAGCTATGACCTCAGAACAAATATCTTCGGATGCTGAAATAGACATCACCAACGTTTCCATAATAAGCAAAATAGCTAGAAAGCACTTCCCTTTCGTCCAATTTGGACACAGGAGCAAAACGATAATTTTGGGACAAAATGGGGTCCACGTGTGGCCCACTTTGTACCAAAAAGCGTGCCAAGGATAACAGTCTCTAAATGGGACAAATTATAGGTCAAACAAACTCTAAATATCAATACGAACTCAATGGTATGTCCAAATATGAAATCTGATGAGCCGAACATAATTTTGCCCGAAAAGTCAACCGTGGGGCCCGCCAATTGGCGACTTGGTCAAATATCTCAGAATTGTGTAAAAATTGGATCATAGGACCAGCGCGTTACCACGAGTCTAGTGGCACAAGTTTCATTGTAATTTGACGAGCGTGCACAAAATGCGCAGGGCTTTCGCAAAAGTTGCGACACGGAGATTGTCCGCGGATACGGGCTGATTTCGACGCGCACACACGTCCGAATCAGCTTCCGCAAAATCTCACGTGTCCGGGTATACTGTACGCACCTTTTGGTATACTTGGTACACGGCGGGGCGGTTTCGTTTGGCGGTGCGCGCTCCGTTTCACAATTTTTGAAAATCTGAAAAAAATAGGTTTTTGGGGTTTTCCAACGAATTTAATTCTACATACAGCAGTTAACAAATTAATGTAATTAACAAAAATTAAACTAGGTTAAGTGGTCTCCGCATACCAAAAAGAAAAATCTAATTCGGATATCTGTGGTGGGAGATACGAATCCGGGAACATAGGTAGTCACCGCAGTTTTATGCGATACCTAAAAGTTGTCTTTTTTCGTCAACTTGGACGCTATTTTCGCCTAGGGTTACGCGATGTTCGAGGTCAACTATTATACAAATATTAAAGAGGGTTAAGTGGTGAACGTATCTTTGAAGATGGGGTTGAGTTTGGTTCAGCGAGGTAACAAAAAACAGGGTTGAACACAGGTAACCTACTGTCCAAACTGTCATTGCGCGGTTGTGCGTTGTCGCGGTCGTCGGGATCGGTTTTTGGTGGCTGGAGGCGGCTGAGGGCGGTGGTCTCTGGTCGAGGGCGGCACGGTTTAGATGGGAAGGGAGAAGAATGAGTTAGGGTTATGGTTTTGGTCGAGATGGAAAGTATATATAAGAGAGGGAGAGAGAGATTGGTTCAGCGGGGGGGCTTGGGTCTCTCGGGTTTGCAATATGAGGGATGCTGCTACTGCTTCTCATTTACAAAGGGTTGCAGGGGTTAGGCTATTAGGTGGGTTTGGTCCTTAACGGGTATGTGGGTAGATTCAATAGGAGGGTAGATCCACTAGAATTTCTATTTTTCTTTTCTTTATTCTTTTTCATTCTTTTTTTTCATTTCTTTTTTCTTTCTTCTATTTCTATTTAACTATATATATATATATATATATATATATATATATATATATATATATATATATATATATAGAAAATTTCTAGAATTAATATTATTGCATACCATTAAGCTAGCAACTGTCCACGGGATCTCCTACATGGAATAAATTAGGAAAAATTTATACCGGCTCCATAAATTCTCTAAATGCACAAACACCCAAAATAAAAATTAAATAAATTCTATTTTTCCTAATTAGCTCATAATTACTATAATTAAATTAATAATTAATTAAAAAGGTATATACGGTTTTTAGGATTAGGGATTTTACACACACACACATACATAGCGCATTGTGTATCAAGTTAGAGCAGTTCTTACCTTCCTCCAGAGAATCACACTGTATTTAACGATTTATAGGACACATAATGTCATTTTTGCAGAAGTATCTAGAAATGGATATGAATTACTATCTGTATCATCATTCGTAGATGTACAACCGTCATCCTGATGACATGTGCGGTGTGCGGGATAAATTCATTAAGGGTGTACAGCAGTTCCTGCAGTTCGATAAGGCGTTCCCTCAGTACATAGACGGTACAAAAATTAAGTATCCGTATGTGAGATATCACAACTTGAAATATCATCCAGAAGTGTAAGTCACATATCATTTGTACTCAAAGGGCTTCACACCGAATTACTATTAGTAGACCGCACACGGAGAACTTGTGTCTCTAGCATCGGAGTTTGAGCCTTATGTGGAGCCGTATATGGATGTCCACGACCATGCTGCTTACGACGACGGGTGGGCGAATATGGTTTTTGATACGACGGGGTCTAGTTTCAATCCGGACAATCATGGTGCAGCTGAGGATGCACCGAATGTTGATGCTGCAAAGTTTATGGAGTTGCTGGAGAATACAAGGACTCAATTATATCTTGGTTGTGAGGATCATTCACCGTTGGAGGTAGTTACAGGATTGTTGTGCATTAAGTCCAAATTTAACATGTCGCAAGAATGCTATAATCGACTGATCGATTTGATTATAGAGATCTTGCCCGAGGGTGCAAAGTTGCCTAAAGACTTCTAGCGATCTAAGAGGATTGTGAGATCGCTCTAGATGGGATACGAAAAAATTGATGCATGTCGCAATGGGTGCATATTGTACTACAAAGCCGACAAGGATGAAGATGTGTGCAGATTCTGTGGTGCTGATACCTACAAGGCCACTGGTAGAGAAAAGTCTGTCGGTGCAAGGAAGCCTACCGATTCGATGCACTACTTGCCTTTAACGTCGCGGTTGCAGAGGTTATTTATGGTTAAGGAGACTACAGAAAATATGAGTTGGCACAGGCGAAAACTGTCACACCCCAGTCCAAAAATACGTAGGACTAGGAACACGTAAGCATACCAGCCGCATGTATATAGAGACTCCAATATATGAAAACTATAACACATGCGTACGCTGTATTATGAATATCAAATCCACCAGTGGTAAATATGTCACAAGTCACAGGGTATAATCTAAATCTCATCCACAGAAATCAAATAGAAATAAATAACCAATAACTATGTAACTAAATCTCAATAAGAAGTATCAAAGGATGATATTCGGGTAGAAACAAATCCACTACCAAACTAGAATATAAAAGCAAGCATAACATAAGTACATCACTAATAATCATAAGGCTCGAAGAGAAGACCTCCTCAAAATATAAGTAACCAGTCCGGATATGCGCTCCTGCGAATACTCATGAACATCTACACCTGGAAAGGGACCAGGTCCTCAGAGGGACGTAACAAGATACATAGAAGTATGTCAATAAAGTACTGAAATAAATATCTAATGGGTTGCCTAACTATCTATGTGAATGCAGTTTGAGAACAAATATCCAACACGTGGGCTATCTGGCCAAAATGGGATTGGCATGATTCTCTTGGAGATTCAGGGGCCTAAAAAGTATGTCGTCTTTTGAACGGCAGAGGCCGCCAGGTAATATAGGGGTCATCACGACCACGCATCTCCGGCGGAGCGTGCGGGTTACATAAAAAGAAAAGTACAAAGGAGTCCAAACGTCTTACTTGTTGTTCTTCCCACCCCATGCTCTAAGCATGTCACATCCATGACACGATAATACCTCTAATAACTGCCAAGTCTCCTAACATGCAAATTCTAACAGCAGTTATCCCTAACGCCCGTCCCATACGTACAGGAGGCCAACCCAATACACAGTCCGTGTCCTACATGAGACTCACACTCGTGTAACATGTAACCCCCTGATTTTTCAAAAAATTTTAATTTGGATTTTTCATAATTTTTTATAATTTTCTAGGATTTTCAAGAATTTATTTTAGATTCAAATATAATTAAAAATATCCAAAAATTTTATTTTAGGTTCTAAATAGTCAAATATATTTTCTAGAATTTTCTAGAAATTTTTTGAATATTTTTAGTATTTATTGGGAGTTATTTAGACTAATAACTAATTTTTAGGACTTCTAGAATTTATTGTGCAAGCCCAGGTATATAGAATGGAACCACATAATTTTTTTTACTGTTTATAATATTATTATATATTTTTTTGGAATTATTTCAGAATTTTTGAAATATATTTAATATTTAATATTATTTAAATATTTAAAACTAATTTTTTAGAGCTTCTCCTAATTATAGTAGGAAATCTATTAACATAAAATTATCCCAAATATTTTTTTAGGATTTTTTGGTTCAAAATATATTTTCTGTGATTTTTCCAGATTTTTATGATTATTTTTAATGTTTATTTTGAGTTATTTAGATTTAAAATAACTTAAATAATATTTTGATAAAGGCAAATCAAAAACAAATAATATAACCAAAACCATCCAATCAAATCATGACATGTGTCACCCTATCAACTTTCATTCAGCCGTTCAACATCCATATATATATATATTATTATAACCCTAATTATCCCATTATTTTAGAGAGAGAGAGAGAGAGATTTGGGAGAATTGTCATCTAGGGTTTCTTCATCTTCCAGAAGTCATTGCGCATAGCTCCGGACTTCAAACGAGGCCTAGTTTCTTGCGTTAGAAAGATATTGAGGTTAGATTTCTGATTATATAAAAAATTTTCGAAATTATTAGTATTAAATTCTGTAAAATTCGTAGAGCACAGCATATCCAAAAATAGACGTGTTTCGATGTTTTCGCAATTCCGGGAGAACCCGGAATCAGAATCATGAACCGTTTAAAGTTTCAGAAAGCTAATATCGATATCATCGACATATATTTTTCCCAGAATTTAATTCGAAGTATTTACATACTGTTAATTCTGTAGAACTTCTAGGTTAGAATTTAACCATCGGTGCACAATACAAAATTTGTATGTGCCATAATTCCCAAACGAATTTGAATTCGGACGAGCCATAAATTCTAGTATATTTTTGATGCTGAAATCTATAGGAAATCATGCATGAAAGTCGAGTTTGTGTCAGTTGACTTTTTGGTCAACAGATCGCCTCGATTTGCGTGCCATGAGTCTCGAGTTGATAAAATTCAGTTTCTTTGGACAAAATTTAGGAATTAACATAAAAATTAGAATAATAAGATTAAAATAGGATTTTAGAGTAATTATTCTAGAATTAAATAAATTAAAATAAATTATCTTTTGACGAGATAAATTTGTAATACATAGGCTATTTGGACTGTGACTTGGACTCTGATTCATACCAGCAACAGCACCCCAGGCAAGTGTACCTTGCCAAACTCTGCAGTATTATTATATATTTTTCTTGCTTCATTATATTGCTGTGCATGCTTAACCTAGGACCGTGTGACGTACTTAGCGTCCGATTACTAGTCGGGTGCCAACACTGTACGCGGTGTTGGGTACGGTCATCTAGAGATGGACATTCGTGACACTTTATATTCTCGTACTTGTCTTACCAAGTACACTTTGACCCAGGATACTTGACACTATTCATGAGACAGGATTTTCCCGAGATATTCGTGGTGATTCTGTATAGGATACAGGACTTGACATGGACATTATATTCTAAGATATGGTATGACTTGTTGCATTAGCTATGATCCCGCTTGACATAGACATGAGACGTTATGGTCATGATATGCGTGGTTACATTGGGTGGGGAGAGACACACATGCTACAGGCTGTTATATATATATATCTTCTATTATTGAGTGGTCGTAGACTCTCGGAGCAGAGCTAGACCCACTACCGGTTATTACCGCTACCGGCTCCCCGACACAGAGCTTGTAGTGGCTCAGCTTGAGTACTCATGATGCTCTCAACTTGCATTTCACATAGATGGTTATATAGCTTACCCTATTTCTTTCATTATTTGCTGCACTGTATTTATTTTGTCTTATATTTTCTGTACCTTGCTATGTCCCCTGAGGACCTGGAATGGATTATGTCCCCAGGATTTACAGACGAGATCTATCCCGAGGTATACGGGACCAGAGCAGAAGTAGATACAGGAGCTGTACCGACACCCGAGGACGAGGTGTTAGCTGAAGACTTTTTCTGAGCATCTATATTCCATGCTCAGTATTTACTTTATTCCGTCATCTATATTTTGGTCTGTTGAACCATTGTATCAGATATTTATCGGGTTGTTCCCCGAAGCACTTTGTTGAGACTAGCTGATGATTTACATTCCTTGTTTATTCTGTGGATCATATTTTATATCTTGTGTGGATGAGATTAGTTGTGCCATGTTGTCGTAGACTTGATTTTACAGCTTAAGTATGCCCTGATGGATCCATTAAATTGGGTTTGTCCATCGGTGCGTACTGCTGGCCATTGCCACGTGTCTAGTCCCTCGGTATTTTGGGACTGGGGCGTGACATGGTTTTTATGGTGGCCCATGCAGGTCTACGACTAAATTGTTTGGTTTCAACTTATGGACCGAGCAAGCCTGCAAATAGGATTAGAGTATAGGATCTCATCCACAACTGACTATGGCTTCTCCTTCTCCTCCTTCCAATCTATTTCGTTGAAAAATTGCATCCTGCTTGATTCATGTGCCTTCTCATTAGTTCCTTGAGTGTAGCTTTCTTCTAGAATATAGAAGTCCCTGTTGATAGAATGATAGGTAGGGTAACCTTCCTACTAAAAGTACAGCTAGGATATTGACACATCCCTAAGTAGAACGCTTAATGAACCCTAGCGTCCTTTACTTATAGAATAATTTACCATTATTTCTTATTATAGTCATGAATGACCTAAGAGTAGTATAGGCACTGCTAAGAGCTAGTTAGAGATTGGACCCTAATGTTTGACCCTAGTGGTTGACCCTAGTTTTGAGGAACCAATAGAAATCTGAGATCAAATGTTAGAACAGAACCTAGTGTGCATAGTGAGATAGTGTTAGGATATAGGTTCTTGTCGTGATATTAGCAGACGGTACCTCAGGAAGCCCAGAGCAACGAGTATGACATTCCCCATGAGATCATACCTCAAACACGGAGAATTGCTCGCCACCTTCACCTTAGGAAACTATGATATTATCTAGAGCCTCATATTTTAATTTCATACGTTGTTCGTCTACGACCTTAACGTTCGCTAATGCACAACGACTAAAATATGTTCTTATTTTCTCCGTCTTTCAATTCGTGCCACCTGACACTTCTAATAGTAGGCCAAGTAATTTTATTCCTTGTTAAGGACCCATAGTTTGCTAGAATTATAGTTGTAGTCTTGAATTTGAAAATTTTGTGCTTGGTAGTTAGAGTTCGATAAGTTTGAGTTAATCTTGTAGATTGTGACCCGATGATTACCCCTTAGTGTTAAATCACATAAATTGTACCCCCTCCTCGATACAAGTTATATTCTCTTTCCCTTGAGACTAATAACCTTTCCATTCTCGCTATTGACATATGTTCTATGAGCACTATGATTAAGACTTAAGGTGACCCTTACCTATATAATGCAATAGGAGACCCTAATAAGTACCAAGATCTTTCCTCATATACCCTAATAAGAGTTTCTATTCTATTTTATATGTGCAAGGTTATTTGCAGGATCCTCTTAAGACTGTCACAGTAGTAGTTTTATTCTTATAAGTTGGGTAGTATGCTTCACAACCTAGTACCACATAGTCCACTTGACCCATCGAGATAGTGTAATTGAATGACATTAATTGTATGCTAGCATAAGACGACAGTGTTTATTCAGACAATAGAATTTAGAGGTTCATGCCCTATTGGGTCGACTAGCAACTTAGACAAGGAGGTTGTATGATAACTGTAGAGATTGTAGAGTCTTTTATTATTGTTGCTCATTTCGTTCGTTTTGTGAACTTGAATAATTTGTACCTCCTTTCATCATCATCTAGCGTGCTTATATTTCATATACTATCTTGACTTATTGTGCTATTTTATAGCCTAGTTTTGCAAGCTTATTCTTTATCGAGCTTGTTCATGACATATGTATTATTGGGGAGGCCCACAATAATATATTTCAGAATCAGTGTATTACGGTCTGATCAACCATAGTGCGCTTGATTCGTCCTCGCAATAATACCTTACGTGGATTGAGATATGTAGTGATTAGTAGACGAATATACTTGTCCTAGACATGTCTGACATATCGTATCGGTTACATAATTGTACTAATACGAGCAGGCGAACAAAGGATTACCAAAATAGGATTTCAATCCACAAATGCTTTAACAATTCCCAATTGAATTCTTTAAACGTCTTGATCCCAATACTTCTATTCTATTACGCTGCCCTTGAACTCTTTATTATTGGTCTCCGTCTTCCCTTATTTCGGAAAGACGAAACCTCGTGTTTGGTATAAATTGATACACAGAGAATACTAGATATACCCCATAGGCCGATCACATACTTAAGGATTATTCTTCGTAATTAAGGACATATCATATGTGATATGATCGGTATTGAAGTTCGAGGATTGAATGACATGAGTAAACATATTAAGGAATATTCTCTTAAGGTATATAGCCTTATGTGATAGATGGGTAAATTCTAAGTTGGGTAGTAGTGCATTGTCAACTCGAGAGGAATTTCTTTTAGATTGTGATCGAGTAAGATTAAATTGGGAGAGATTCAAGCCATTTTAATTTTGAGAATTTTAGAAGAATGACTAAGATGATGAGGATTAATGAATTGATATTGAGGACCCGATATTTATACCTTAAGTACATGATTTAAACAATGAAGGTAAAATCATCAACTTAAAATTTAGAGGATAAAAAGATGGAATTTCAGACTTGAACAATGGTTGACTGCATTTAAATTATTTTTTCAATTTGATGATTTGAGTTAAAATAAAAACTTGATGGTTGGACTACCTATTTGAAATATTAAGGATGTGAATGGAATTTAAGAAGTTGAAGCATACAAAAATTTATAAGTAAAAATAGGAATAATAATGGACTCGAATTACTTCTAGAGGAGATTATGATAATTGGAGATCGTGAGGTAAAATTGATATGCGTATTTAAATCTTGAAGATGATATATGGATTTAATTTAAATTTGGATATGGATAATATAAAAAAGCGAGAAGAGATAACCATAGGTTGAATTTGATTGGATCAGTGGTCATCTTAACCTAGAAGTGATTGCAATGGATATGATTAGGATTTTAATTATCGCAAGGAGATTGCGATTGACTTGCCTTATGTACACGAAGGATTAACAAATTATGCCTTATTTTAATTTTGAGGACGACATTGTCTTAAGTTGGCTGGATTGTGAAACCCCCTCACTTAAGAAGTAGACCTACTTGGCTTAGATAGTGAGACTGAGGCTAGCTCGAATCCACTTAGGAATAGAACACGATATTTTTCATTTAGTTTTACAACATGGTATCCCTCGGCGCGCCTTACCATTGCTTCGATAATTGGAGCACTTTCCTAGTCACTGCCTTCCTACAAATTCCATACATTGTCCTAGACATGCCCATCCTCCAATTTCTATCTTTGTGCAACGTTTCAATTGTTGGGCGCTTTTATGCAAAAGAGCATTTAGGTGTCCACACTATTGGACATGACATACGAAGAAACCTATTTTCACTCATGTGAATTTCTCCCATGATTTTCGGAATGTGCAACGTGCAACATCGTCCACTCCGTTAAACCTAGTCTTGCATTTTAACCAATGCACATCTTAGACCATCATTGACTTCTACCATGGCTTAATTTTAATTTCGAGGACGAAATTTTTATAAGTTGGGTAGATTGTAACCCCCTGATTTTTCAGAAATTTTTAATTTGGATTTTTTACAATTTTTTGTAATTTTCTAGGATTTTCAAGAATTTATTTTAGATTCAAATATAATTAAAAATATCCCAAAATTTTATTTTAGGTTCTAAATAGTCAAATATATTTTCTAGAATTTTCTGGAAATTTTCTGAATATTTTTAGTATTTATTGGGAGTTATTTAGACTAATAACTAATTTATAGGACTTCTAGAATTTATTGTGCAAGCCCAGGTATATAGAATGGACCCACATAAATTTTATTACTGTTTATAATATTATTATATATTTTTTTGGAATTATTTCAGAATTTTTGGAATATATTTAATATTTAATATTATTTAAATATTTAAAACTAATTTTTAGAGCTTCTCCTAATTATAGTAGCAAATCTATGAATATAAAATTATCCCAAATATTTTTCTAGGGTTTTTCGGTTCAAAATATATTTTCTGTAATTTTTCCAAATTTTTATGATTATTTTTAATGTTTATTTTGAGTTATTTAGATTTAAAATAACTTAAATAATATTTTGATAAAGGCAAATCAAAAACAAATAATATAACCAAAACCATCCAATCAAATCATGACATGTGTCACCCTATCAACTTTCATTCAGCCGTTCAACATCCATATATATATATATTATTATAACCCTAATTATCCCATTATTTTAGAGAGAGAGAGAGAGATTTGGGAGAATTGTTATCTAGGGTTTCTTCATCTTCCAGAAGTCATTGCGCATAGCTCCGGACTTCAAACGAGGCCTAGTTTCTTGCGTTAGAAAGATATTGAGGTTAGCTTTCTGATTATATAAATTGTTTTTCGAAATTATTAGTATTAAATTCTAGAAAATTCGTAGAGCACAGCATATCCAAAAATAGACGTGTTTTGATGTTTTCGTAATTTCGGGAGAACCCGGAATCAGAATCATGAACCGTTTAAAGTTTCAGAAAGCTAATGTCGATATCATCGACATATATTTTTCCTAGAATTTAATTCGAAGTATTTACATACTGTTAATTCTGTAGAACTTCTAGGTTAGAATTTAACCATCGGTGCACAATACAAAATTTGTATGTGCCATAATTCCCAAACGAATTTGAATTCGGACGAGCCATAAATTCTAGTATATTTTTGATGCTGAAATCTATAGGAAATCATGCATAAAAGTCGAGTTTGTGTCAGTTGACTTTTTGGTCAACAAATCGCCTCGATTTGCGTGCCATGAGTCTCGAGTTGATAAAATTCAGTTTCTTTGGACAAAATTTAGGAATTAACATAAAAATTAGAATAATAAGATTAAAATAGGATTTTAGAGTAATTATTCTAGAATTAAATAAATTAAAATAAATTATCTTTTGACGAGATAAATTTGTAATACATAGGCTATTTGGACTGTGACTTGGACTCTGATTTATACCAGCAACAGCACCCCAGGCAAGTGTACCTTGCCAAACTCTGCAGTATTGTTATATATTTTTCTTGCTTCATTATATTGCTGTGCATGCTTAACCTAGGACCGTGTGACGTACTTAGCGTCCGATTACTAGTCGGGTGCCAACACTGTACGCGGTGTTGGGTACGGTCATCTAGAGATGGACATTCATGACACTTTATATTCTCGTACTTGTCTTACCAAGTACACTTTGGCCCAGGACACTTGACACTATTCATGAGACAGGATTTTCCCGAGATATTCGTGGTGATTCTGTATAGGATACAGGACTTGACATGGACATTATATTCTAAGATATGGTATGACTTGTTGCACTAGCTATGATCCCGCTTGACATGGACATGAGACGTTATGGTCATGATATGCGCGGTTACATTGGGTGGGGAGAGACACACATGCTACAGGCTGTTATATATATATATATATCTTCTATTATTGAGAGGTCGTAGACTCTCGGAGCAGAGCTAGACCCACTACCGGTTATTACCGCTACCGGCTCCCCGACACAGAGCTTGTAGTGGCTCAGCCTGAGTACTCGTGATGCTCTCAACTTGCATTTCACATAGATGGTTATATAGCTTACCCTATTTCTTTCATTATTTGCTGCACTGCATTTATTTTGGCTTGTATTTTCTGTACCTTGCTATGTCCCCTGAGGACCTGGAATGGATTATGTCCCCAGGATTTGCAGACGAGATTTATCCCGAGGTATACGGGACCGGAGCAGAAGCAGATACAGGAGCTGTACCGACACCCGAGGACGAGGTGTTAGCTGAAGACTTTTCCTGAGCATCTATGTTCCATGCTCAGTATTTACTTTATTCTGTCATTTATATTTTGGTCTGTTGAACCATTGTATCAGATATTTATCGGGTTGTTCCCCGAAGCACTTTGTTGAGACTAGCTGATGATTTACATTCCTTGTTTATTCTGTGGATCATATTTTATATCTTGTGTGGATGAGATTAGTTGTGCCATGTTGTCGTAGACTTGATTTTACAGCTTAAGTATGCCCTGATGGATCCATTAAATTGGGTTTGTCCATCGGTGCGTACTGCTGGCCATTGCCACGTGTCTAGTCCCTCGGTATTTTGGGACTGGGGCGTGACAAACAGCTGTGTCACGGCCAATGAAACGCCACCGTCGTTGCACCCAAGTTTTCTTAGACGTTTAGTTTATATAGCAGTTTAAATATATATGAACTAAATGACAGAAATAAGATGCATGCAATATATGGAATATGAAGTACAGTACAATGGCAAGGTATACTTGCCTGGCAAGAAAGTTGTGTAGTACCAATAACCTGCTCCAGAAGTCATGCAGAACAATCCAATAGGTCCTATATACATATAATATAATACAATACAACATCAGTCATTACACTAGCACATACACAACCATAATTACACTGGACTCAGAGGGTACGCTAGGGGTGACACTGGTCAACTAATAGGGTCAAATGTGTGTCTAATTACGCAGGTATCCTATATTAAATGTTGTATCAAAATTAGACAGTCAACTAACCTGTGTCTTAGCCAGTACATTAGTGTACACCAATACTCAGGGTCACATGGTCATGTAACTACGGATATCCACAGTTAACACCTATGGTCATACAGTATGTATATATATATATATATATATATATATATATATATATATATATATATATATATATATATATATATATATTACAGTCAATTGTAGACACAGGATACTCACTACTAGCATTTATGGCCACACCGCATAAATACATATACAGTCATAACTGGTATTGCATTAAATTCCTACACAATATATATATATATATATATATATATATATATATATATATATATATACCAAATTGAACAATATATGCATACGCGTACGTATACGTATATGAGTTGGGTTCACCGACTCAGGGTCTGATGTCAACTAACTAACTAAACTGAACTGATATGCTAACCTAGATGTTATTCACACAAACACGCATATAAAATAAAAAGAGGGGGACATGTTCGAACCTCGGGTTTAGCGTACACGGGCACGAAGATCAAGGGTGACTGTTGTAGGTCATCTTCGGTGAGGGTGACGGGTCCACAATGACGTCGATGATATCGATGTTGATGATGATGACGAGGGTGATGATTGGTGATGATTAGGTTAACGATTAGGGTGATGATGATTATGATGATGATGAAGATTATGATGATGATTATGATAATGATGAAGATTATAATGATGATTAGGGTGATAATGTTGATTAGGGTGATGATGATGATGGTTAGGTGATGATTATGTTGAGGATGGGGATGATGATGAGAATAACAATGGTGATGATGATGATGAAGATGATGGGAGGTTGCTGCTCCGGCCAGAGGGAACTTAGGCGGCCAAGGATCGAGGTCCGGCGAGGGAGGTGAAGTCGAGGAAAGTGGTGGAGAAGATCGGGAAAGGAGATGAGGAGGAGAAGTTGAGAAGGGAGGGGTGGTGGTGCTCTGGGCAAGTCAAAGAGGAGAATAGGGAGGTTAAGATGGCGGAGGTCTGGCGAGGAAGTCGACGGGGTCGTCGAGTTGTTGTTGTGGTCGAAGGAGAGAAGAGAATGGTGGTGGTCGGGTTGTGCTCCGGGAGGAAGCTCGGCTGCGGGCTGCTGGAGATCAGAGTTTTCGTTTCGAGGTCGGGAGGAAGGAAGAGGTGGTGGTGAGCGGTGGTTGCTCCGACGTCAATGGAGGCGGAGGAGGAGAATTGGTGTTCTTGTGGGATCTCAGGGAGATGGCCGGGGAAGACGACGTGGTGGTATGGAGACTAAAATATAGCACAAGAGAGCATAATTATAAGTTACACAAAGGTCAGAATGAAAGATGTGCACGTCTAGAACAAGGGTGTAAAATTCATTGGAAGAAAATGGCTAGTGTAGTGCTCCAATTATCGAAGCAACGGTAAGGTGCACTAAGTGATATCAATATTATAAAATTGTCTAAAATAAAATATTATATTTTTAATTGGATTCAAACTAGCCCTAGTCTCACTATCTAAGCCAAGTAGGCCTAATTTTGGGTGAGGGAATTTACAGAAATAGATCAAAGAAGTATTGGATAATCCATCCGATGGAGAAGCATGGAAGCACTTTGATCGAGAGTATCCAGATTTTGCTTCAGATTCGCGTAATATCAGATTGGGGCTCTCCTCTGATGATTTTACCCTATTTGGACTTTTGGGCTTCCAGTATTCATGTTGGCCTGTGATCGTCACTTCGTACAATCTATCGCCTTGGATGTGCATGAAGACTCCGTATATGTTCCTAACTGTTATTATCCCGGGTTCGAACAATCCAAAGAGGAACATCGATGTGTATTTACAGCCTTTGATAGATGAGTTGAATCAGCTGTGGAAAGTAGGTGCCAACACGTACAATATTTCTAGAATGCAAAAAATTTAGATGAGGGCAGCACTTATGTGGACCATCAACGACTTTTAGGCCTATGGAATATTATCGGGATGGAGCACTCATGGTCGACTCTCATATCCGTATTGCATGGAACGTACTAAGACTTTCCGTTTGAAACACGAAGGCAAATCGTGCTTCTTCGATTGTCATCGACATTTTTTGTCGAAGGATCATCCGTACCGGAGGAACAAGAATGCTTTTCGTACAGGCTTTGCTTTTCGTATGAGCATTGTGGAGAAGGCCAATCCACCGCCAAGGTGGCCCGGATACACAATATGGGAAGAGGTAAAAGATTTACCAAGTGTTATTGAAGAGCCTGCTAAGGGGTACAAGTGTGATGGATTTAGTTACACCCATAACTGGACGAAGAGGAGTATATTCTGGGATCTGCCATATTGGAGCACCAAACTGATCAAACATAACCTTGATGTCATGCATATCGAGACAAATGTATTTAATATAATAATTAATACTGTAATGGAGGTAAAGGGGAAGATGACTGACAATCTGAAGGCCAGGTTGGACTTAAAAGAAATATGTAGACGTCCTGCATTGCATTTTATAGAGGAGGGAAATGGAAAGTTAAAGTAGCCTAAGTCAGTTTTCTCACTGGAGAAAGAGGATAAAGAAAGACTTTGTAGGTGGGTTCAGGGTCTAAAGTTTCCAGACTGGTATGTGTCGAACTTGAGAAGATGCGTCGACCTCAAGGAGAACAAACTGGCGGGTATGAAGAGCCACGATTGTCACGTATTCATGGAGAGGTTATTTCCGATTGTATTTCGAGATTTCTTACCGCAGGTCATTTGGGATCCATTGACAGAGCTCAGCATATTCTTCAGAGATCTTTGTTCTACTAAGTTGCTCATCGATCGTCTAGAAAAGCAAGAGAATGACATTGCGATAATACTATGTAAGCTCGAGAAGGTGTTTTCTCCTGAATTTTTTGACTCTATGGAGCTTTTGCCAATTTATCTTTCCTATGAAGCACGTGTTGGTGGTCCTGTCGGTTATCGGTGGATGTACCCCTTTGAGCGGCATCTGAATCACCTAAAGAGAAAGGTGAAAAATAAGGCATGGGTTGAGGACTCTATTTGTGAAGCTTATGTTCTTAAGGAGATTACAAACTTTTGCTCGACGTATTTCAAACTTCATGTTGCTACTAATAGAATGAGAGCTCCAAAAAATGCCAACGGATATCAAGAATCTAATAATGCAATACTCAACGTATTCAATGCGTCCGAAAAGCCTTCGGGGAAATAAAGAAGAGATATTTGAATGACGACGAGCTAAGGAATGCACAATTGTTTATATTACTCAATTGCGACTAGGATGAAGTGAAGAAGCTAGAGGGGTAAGTAATTAATACGTCCACATTTACATCATCTCAATATAATAGTATAAGCTACTATTATGCTACTAATCAGTGGTTACTTCGTTGTTTTTTAGCACATATAATGATGAGTTTAGGTCGGTTAGACCCTACATAACAGACGAAGAAGTAGAACAAGAAATGAGATGTTATTTTCCTTCTTGGTTGAGTGCATATGTAAGGAGCTTGATAATTACTTTTTATTTTTGCACTTGCAAAATAAATAACATACTATCGCTACTTTGGTATTTAGGTCGATCGTCTAATAACACCCGAGACTGAATCTATTAGAACTCTAGCCAAGGGACCAATTACTACCGTTAAAATATGGTCAAGTTTTTTGTGTGAATGGATTTAGGTTCAAGTCAACAAATGCTCCTATCAGAGACAGCTTTTTGGATCTTGATTCCACGAAAAATAGTTGTTTGTGTATCAAATCTTCAAACTACAAAGACGTCGATCCAGGCAATTATTTCGTTGGCATCTTACGAGAGATTGTGAAGTTAACATATAATTATGGCACAGAACCTGCTAAAATTATGCAATTCAAGTGTGAATGGTTCGATCCGATTCAAGATCAAGGTTAACAAATTGACAAGCATGGCCTTGTGGATATAAACTACAAGCGTAGATATCAAGGCTACGAACTATTTGTCCTATCAAGAAGGCTCAGCTCGTGTACTTCACAACTTATCCTAGACGGGGGACAGTGAAGTCGGATTGGTGGGCAGTATGCAAGACTAAAGCTAGAAATACCTTTGACATTGACAAAATAGCTTATCAGGAGGACGAGCTACCTCTTGTAACAAATATTATAGATGTGGACTCAACACCATAAACTCGCGTTAATTTATTGTCTGAAGGATTATATTGATCATCCCTGAAGAATGATGTTGATCACTCCTGAAAATTGATACAATTTGTATATTGAATTGTGCACACAGGAGTGTTGCAATATAAAAGTTAAGCATTTATGCTGCTGTTTATTGAGCACAATCAATATGTGGATAATTTATTTCTTTAGAGTATTCAATGGATCCTATAATCAAGGATTTGTAATACGCTCTTTGGCTTGTATATATTGTAAATCCTTTGAAGGGTTAGACTTGTAATACGATAGAAATTATTCTCTTTTTGTTTCTAGTTTTTCTCCTTAGAATTCTCGTAGTCGATTTCGGACTACAACAAAGAGATTTTTTGGGTGTTAAATTTCAACTTTCTACATTCAACTATTCAAATTTGTTAACTTAATACCTAAACTTTAATATTAGGCAACTTAATACCTCAAGTATAATTATACAATTTTATATCCTAACAGTGTTAATGGAAAATCCTAAATCACAAAAATATCCTCCATTCTCTCCCTCCACACTCTCCTCAACGGCAACGACGACGCAGCGGTAGCGGTGACATCGACGACAGAGGACAACAGTGGCGACAGCGAAACGACGACGGTAGCAACGAGGGAAGAGGGGGTAATTTGGTAAAAAAATATTATTTATATTTACTGAAACAGAAAAGGTAGCATCTGACTGACGGAGGGTAACGATTTGAAAATATGTTGAGCCTAGTGATATGATATTAAAGTTTATGGTATCAAGTCTCCTTTTTTTTCCATTAAACTCTCTCTCTCTTGTAATTTGTAATGTAGTAATCGGGATGCGGTTATTGCACTAATCCCACCGGAACCCGACCCGTTTACAGTTCCTCTACCCCTCCACACCGAGTGTACCTCAAGAAAAAGGGAAAACAGAACAGATGATATTCAAATTCAAACTCCCCCAACGGCTACATTTCTCTACCTCTTCCCGCCACCACCACCAGGCCGCCAACGACCACATCAGCTCCCTCTGCAAGCAGAGCCGCTTCCGCGAGGCCCTCCAGTTCTTCCACTCCCTCCAGCTCCGCCAGAGCCCGACACCCCCCCAGTTCTTCCCTTCCGCCTACGCCCACCTCCTCTCCGCGTGCTCCAAGGTCCGGTCCCTCCGAGACGCCCGCGACGTCCACCGCCACATCTCGCTCTCCCTCCCCAACCCGGATGTCGTCCTCCGGAACCACGTACTCAATGCCTATGGCAAATGCGGGTCCCTATCCGAAGCCCGCCAGCTGTTCGACGAAATGCCCGACAGGAACTTGGTCTCCTGGACCTCGATGATCTCCGGGTACTCGCAGAATGGCCGGGAGAAGGACGCGCTGGCGTTGTACATGGAGATGCTCCGTTCGGCCTGGCTTACCCCAGACGGGTTTTGCTTGGGGAGCGTCGTGAGGTCCTGTGCGGGGCTGTGCGATGTCGAGCTGGGGCGACAGCTGCATTGCCATGTTCTGAAGTTCGATTTTGGGTCCGATAGGATCGTTCAGAATGCGCTGGTCACAATGTACTCGAAGGGTTGTAGGATAGACGACGCTTCAGTGGTGTTCGAGAGGATAAGGGAGAAGGATTTGGTGTCCTGGGGATCCATGATCGCTGGGTTCGGGCAGGGAGGGTTTGAGATGGAAGCGCTGTTGCGTTTCAAGGAGATGGTTGCGATGGGGGCTTGCGCTCCGAACGAGTTCCATTTCGGGAGTGCTTTCAGTGCTTGTGGCGGTGTTGGTCGATTGGAGTATGGAGAGCAGATTCATGGTCTTTGTGTGAAGTTTGGGTTGGAAGGTGATGAACATGTTGGGTGTTCGTTGAGTGATATGTACGCACAATTTGGCCATTTGGATCTTGCGAAGAAGGCATTTTGTCAGATTGGAATGCCCGATTTGGTGTCTTGGAATTCGATTATAAGTGCTTTCGCTAGTGGTGGTTTTGTTGATGAGGTGATAGTGTTCTTTTCTGAGATGAGAGATTTGGGGTTGAAGCCTGATGATATCACTTTTCGTTGCATACTTTGTGCTTGTGTGAGTTCTGCTTCTTTGTTTCAAGGCCGGATGATTCATTCCTGTGTAGTGAAGATGGGATACATCACAGTCATTGCAGTATGTAACAGTTTACTTGCCATGTATTCAAAGTGCTCCGACTTCTCCACTGCATTGGCTCTCTTTTCGGAGATGAATGGAAGTCAAGATCTTGTCTCGTGGAACACAATTTTGACTTCATGCTTGCAGCACAAGCAGCCTGAAGAGGTCTTTCGGTTGTCCAATAACATGAGAAGTTCAAATGCGATGGATCAGATAACTTTAAATACTATGTTAAGTGCTTGTGGTGAGTTAGCCTATCTAGAGATGGGAAATCAGGTACATGCACATGTGATAAAAGTTGGACTGGAAGATGACCAAATGGTTAGGAACAGTCTCATCGACACATACGCAAAATGTGGAAGCTTGGATGTTGCAAGGAAGTTATTTGAATTGATGGGCAATGATCGTGATGTCTTCTCATGGAGCAGTTTGATTGTTGGGTATGCCCAATATGGGTATGGAGACCAAGCTCTTGACTTGTTCACTTCTATGATAAAACTAGGCGTGAAGCCGAATCATGTTACGTTTGTTGGGGTTCTTACTGCTTGTAGTCGTGTTGGATTGGTAGATGAAGGGTGTCATTACTACGACATAATGGAAGCTTGGTACGGAATTGTGCCTACAAGAGAGCATTGCTCATGTGTTGTTGATTTGCTTGCTCGTGCTGGAAAGTTGGAAGAGGCCAAAAGATTTATGGATCACATGCCAGTGAAAGCTGATATTGTAATGTGGAAGACCCTTTTATCATCATGTAGGGTTTACAAGAATGTTGAGATTGCAAAGATAGCAGCAACAGGTATTTTGGAGATAGATCCTTCCAGTTCTGCAGCTTACATTTTGTTATGCAACACTTTGGCTTCCTCGGGCTGTTGGGATGATGTTGCCAGGCTAAGGAGGTTGATGAGAAGCAGTGGTGTAAGAAAGTCTCCAGGGAAGAGCTGGATCAAGGTAAAGGGGGATGTCAAGGTCTTTATTGCCGAGGACCAATCACACCCTGAAATAGATGATATATATGTAACTTTAGATGTATTGGGACTTGATATGGGGAAAACAGGTTATGCACCCAGTCCATCTAGTTGGCAACTTGGCATGGAAGACTCGGACCATGCTACAATTGAAGCTTGACAGTACTAAATTAGCGAGTGGCTTTCTATTGCAACATGTGAGTGATAAAATTATGCCCATAGAGAATGACAACCGAAAAGGTGAAGAAATGGATCAAGATGGAAATCATTGGATAAAATATGATTGATTTGACCAGAGATTTGGTGCATTTTACTTATATTAGTGGGAGTTCATTGATTGTGCAGAATGATGGGCAAATTCTCCCTGAAGCAGTATGTTGGCTGATGGCACTTCCCGTTTAGGGTCATGATGAAAAAACTCATTAACGATGTGGTGTGCGTGTGTTCCTATACCTCTATTGGCATGAGGAATTTCAGGAGGTGGACCCTTTTGCTTTAGAGAATGCTCTCTTGTTGTTGTTGGTTGGTCGTGTGATGTCATTACCACTTTGTCCAAGGACACACAAATAAGCAGAACAGTTGGGGTTTTGAAGACAATGAACACCAGCTAGGCTCAATTTAATAAAAAAAAAAAAAGTAACACTTTGGCTCTAGCTGGGGTTTCTTTCAATTTGCATAACCTTGCCAAGTATGTTTGAATATTTAAGCACATTAGTTTTTGCTCTTATATGAGAATTATGCCTTTTCAGAGGAGATGCTAACCTACATTTTGATATAGGATCAATAAAATCGTAAGCTGGTGTTATATGGAGTGTAGACCTCGATACTAGAGTTGAAAGCAATCGACTATCTTATGCAGAGGAATATTTCAGATCTAACTTTTATGCAGGTATGATAATCATCCTTTGATAAAAAATGTTATGATGCCATCTGACAATTCTTGTGTGCAGCACATATTCGCGTAGGTTATAGAATGTTACCCTCTTTGAGGAGGTAATATGTTTTGTTTAGAAGTCATTCCAATATTGCAACTGGTGGTGAACATGTAGATGTTCTGTTCCATTGGAGTTAACTGATATGAATCTTGGAAGAACTCATCCTAAAAGCTAGCCGCTAGGAAGAGAGAGCCCAAGATTATATCAATCCACATCGAGTTTTCCATATCACCGATGGGGCTATCGAATCGTAATGTTCCACCATGCTCCGGAGTCCCGACGCTCATGCAAACTCGCTTTGTACTAGATCTATAGTCCCCAACAAACACTACTATGTCGGCGATTGCAACCAGAAGGCATGATGTAGCCTTTGATACCATTTGATACAAAGCTTGGGAGAACTCATCCTAAAAGCTAGCCGCGGAGCCCAAGATTATATCAACCGACATCTACTTCACCATATAACCTATGTGGGACTAAAGGATCGTAAAATAAACATATCTTTCTGCATGTTCGTAATATTTTGTTATGTCCTCGTGTTTCCTACTTAGGAAGCACATACACTCCAAAGTTGGTGTTATGTCCGTCTCGAACATGCATCAGACATGAAAAACTATAATGGCTTACCTTTGGCTAGTAGCAAATTGCAACATTCAGTTGAATTGTTGCGTTTTCACGGCCTAGAGCTCATTGAGGACCCTAGTTGATTCATAATTTTGGAGTTGCATAGTTAATAATATACCACTTATATTCTTTTAGAATACTTAGGTAACTTATGTGGGTGAAAGAAGTAAAAGCGTAATGATTTTCTTAATGTGCCTAATAATGTCTAAGCACAGGGATGTGGCTTAACTGAGATGCGGAAACCTATCACTAGAATTCGTAAATGGAGATATTTGCCAATTTTGGTTCTACTGATTTCATTGTCACAGGTGTTGTCTGCAAAGTTCATACCAGCAACATGTTGGAGCAGCTTCCACCTGATCATCTAATTGTTTCATTTAGTTGCTCGATGTACAAGAATAAAGAGAATAACGAGATGCTTTATTGAGTGGGTATGGACCCCTATTTACTGTTTGAGATTTTGAAGTTTTGATCAAATTCCCTACTGCTCATCTCGGTCATGATTCACCGAAATAATAAAAATAGGGCTAAGGGTTGGCAAACTGACCCAAGGTTCGCAGTATCGGTATCAGAACCAAGGTAGTCAAAGGCCTAAGGTGCACTCTAGACATAAAGAGTCCATATCGTCCAAGGTGCAAGGCATACTTAAGACGCACGTCCAAGCGAAGCGAAGCGCAAAAATAATAAATAATAAACATATACATATACATATACATATACATAAATAAAATAGTAATATAAAAAATAAAACCAAATAACATATTAAAACTAACAAAAATATGTTAAAACATAACCAATTGAACTATCAAAGCAGCAGTAGCAGTCAACAGAACTAACAAAAATTTGTGTTCTTCTTACCACGTTTTTAGTAAATTTTAGATTTTTTATTTCAATTGTAACTAACTGTGACAACCGTGGAAAGGGCTACCTTCCTCTCAGTTGTATTAGGTAAGGACTATCTCCTTGCCTCAAAGTTTTATTTTGTAATGAAAAAAAAAACATAAGGTTCACATCTTCTTGGTTGGCACGTCTGGAGAAAGGCATCTTGTCTAGTGAGTTGCGAGGCGCCGCTGCTCCTTACTGTGAGACACGTCTTTGACTACCACGATCGGAACCAAATTCTGTCAATTCTTATGAGTATCAATATTGATGGTTTGGTAATTTCGGCGGTTCCTTATCGGAGTTTCAAAATTATTGGTTTCAGAGAGTAAAAACAAAATAAAGTATTTTGAAAAAACTTGAAAAGTACTTGATATAATTAGGCATAATATTATATATTACTTATTAGATATTATTGTTCATTTTAATTTCCTCTAAACAAAGCACCCTATTAATATATAGTTTTTGAATGGAATAATATTACAATGTATGAACATTATGAATTTATATTATACAAATGTGCGTAGCGGATACTTTTGACGTCGACCACCAAAACTCACACAAAGATGACGGTAACGATCCCGCTACGAAGAACCAAGACAAATCAAACGCATATATATGGTGGCTTCAGCCATCTGGACAAATCACAATCTCTATTAATTTAAAGATTGAATATAATATACGTCGACTCCTTTATCCCAAGACCTGACCCCTTATAATCTTCTCAAGAAGGAGATACACAAATGCATTAAAAAGGAAAACTTTAAAGCTCCAATCCCAATACTAGATTTCGTATCTAGCAAATGATTACCCACCCTCCAACGGTGACGACTTCAACTTGACGGAGATGACCACTCTCTCGTAGAACCCTCCATCTCCATTGTAAGACCTGCAAACGAGCACGAACTCTTTGTAGAATATGGTGGATCCTCCTAAATCTCCATTGGAGCAATGCCTGAAACAACCCCTTAGCCCATTTTAAAAAGGCTAAGAAACCCTAATGATTAATTTGGAGACCATATGTTAACCATTAAGCAAATCAACCAATCTAGACCCTCCAAAATACATAAAAAAATCGGACCCCAATGCTGTTTTACCCGACATGGAATTCCTTCAAAAATCTTTTCGATTACACTGTTATGACTGGGCTCCGGTTAGGCATTCATGGCCAGAATTGGCCCCTGATCACGTCCGATTTATCCGTCATGTGCCCTTGGTCGATGCTCGACAACGCTCTAGACATCCTCTTCCTTGCCTCTCGTAGGCTGGAATACCCAACACTAGATGACCCTCTTTCTCCTCTTCTTTTCATCTTGGGGTCAATGTCCTCAATAAAATGATCCTTAATGTGTGGATAGTTGACCTCTTGTCTGTACCCAACATTAGATGTCCTTCAATTCAGTATGCAGACTACACGTTCCATCCTTCATTGCAAGGCTGATCAAAAGGA